>SNQJ01S0071367.1:20290-45612 GCA_010110895.2 Picea sitchensis | reverse complement strand
CATCTTGGAACACTGACTAGCGTATCTATAAATCATCGAAAGTTTTTCTCATCATCAACACAACACAGAGGCTGGAGCATCATCAACACAACACAGAGGCTGGAGCATCATCAACACAACATGGAGCTGGAGTAGCATCATCATCCTCATCGCTATGAGGCTAAGGTAACATCATCATCATCTTCAACATTAAATCTGAAATAATATCATAATCATCATCTTCAGCAAGGACTCACGAGCTGAAGTGGCATCATCATCATCACCTTCAGCAAGAGGCTGGAGTGGAATCATCATCATCATCTTCAGCAAGAGGCTAAAGTGGCATCATCATCATCATCTGCATTGACATGGATTAGTATAACACTAATACATCCTCATCATCAATAACAACACAAGGCTGATACAACATTTGAAGCAACAATATCACAACATAAAGGCTGGAAACACACCATTATAGCACAAGGCTGACACATCATCACAACAATTAGGCTGAAACATCATCACAACAATTAAGCTGGCACACCACACAACAATTAAGCTGGAAAACACAATACTAGATTAGCTTTACGTCACAACAATTAAGTTGGAAGTACTAGGCTGACATATCTCAAAACAATAGTTAAGTTGTAAGCACAGTACTAGAATGGCTTTACGTCAAAACAATCAAGCCGGAAGCACAGTACTAGGCTGGCATATCTCAACACAATAGTTAAGATGGAAGCACAGTACTAGACTGGCTTTATGTCACAACAATTAAGCTGGAAGAATAGTACTAGGATGGCATATCTCAACACAACAATTAAGATAGAAGCACAATACTAGATTGGTTTTACGTCACAACAATTAAGATGGAAGCATAGTTCTAGGCTGGCATATCTCAACACAACACTACTCCCCATTTCGAGGGAGGTCATTTAAAACTATACCAAGCTTATCTCAAAAGTGCTCAAACTTTACACAAGATAGAGGCTTGGTCAACACATTGGCAGCCTGTTCATCTGTGCTAAAATATTGGAGCTTTATGGCTCCTCTCTGCACCATGTCATGGATGTAATGATATCAAATCTCTATGTGCTTTGAATTGTCATGAAATATAAGATTATCTGTCATCTTTATGCAGCTCTGGTTGTAACATAGGATCGTGGTTGCTTCCATCTCTAGGTCGAATAGACCAGTCAACAACTTTCGAAGCCATATAGCTTCGCGGCTGGCAGAACACACAATAATGTATTCTTCTTCCGCTATACTGAAAGCAATGTTGGATTGCTTCCTACTTTTCCATGAGATCATGGCTAATCCCAAACTAAAACAATATCCTGAAGTGCTCTTCCTATCAGAGACACTTCTAGCCCAATCTGAATCAGTGTACCCACTCAGTGTGAAATCATGATCTACATCATAGCTGAGACCACAATCTAATGTACCCTTAAGGCACCTCATCACATGTTTTGCAGCAACTAGGTGAACATGTTTGGGTTCTACCAGAAACTGACTCAAGGTGTTCACGTCAAAATGAATATTTGGTCTGGTGTTCTTCAGGTACATCAACGATCCAATAATCTGTCTATACACCGTGGCATCAATAAATTTTGACGAAGTGTCGACCAATGGCTTCATCTTCATTTCCATGGGTGTATTCATGGACTTGCACTCCAACATGTCGAATCTCTTCAAGATTCCATCTGCGTACTTCCTTGGTTAAGGAAGATTTTCTATGGACTCTGCCATACCTCAAGACCTAAGAAATAATGTATTAGGCCAAGGTATTTCATCTCAAATTTTGCAGCGAGCTTCTTCTGACATTCGGTGATGAGATTTTCTTCTCAAGAATAAGTCATCCAAATACAACAACAATATCATCGGCTCATCATTCATAACCTTGAAGTAGAGGTTAGAATTAGTTTTAATATTGGTAAAGCCCAAGCTCGTCAGGAAACTGTCAATTCTGCCATATCAATCTCTAGGAGATTGCTTCAACACGTACAAATCCTTCTTCAACATGAGTATTTCTATCTTCAATCTTCAAATCATTTTTTCTTATTAAATTGTACCAATCTGGTACACTTTCTTAGATGCAACTTAATCTGCACAATCATGTGCTAGCTCTATGTGATTTTTGCAAGGCATTGTCTGTCTCACTGTCTGGGAGTATGAACTCTACTCTCTCTGCAATTGTTCCTTCTAGAATCTGGGATTCTGCACCTGTAGCTGCTCTGAGGTTGAGAATGACTGCTTCATTCTCACTGTGGCTGCTAAAATCTGAGAGTAAATCCTCTTATTTTATCACGACAATAGTTTCATCTGAAACTGAGAGTGGATCAATAACTGATACTGAGGATAGCTCTTCTTCTTTCATGGGGGTAATGCTATCATAGTCATGTCTTCATGACCTAAATGATGTACTGCACCAACTGCCACTCAAATTTTAAATATGGGGATTTCTCCCCCTGCATCTCATACTATATATGAATCATGATTGTTCTGGTTATCTTCATAAGTATCTCGTCATAGTCTTCTCCCCTTTGCTGGGAGAATCCTCTGGACATACATTAGGATTTGTACATCTGCAACACATTTGATCTGTATATATCAATATTGGAAGTCAATACTGACCTCTCTTCTAGTATCACGGAAGAATCCATATCCTAGTCTTTCTAACTGGCTTCCTTCTTTGTCACTGAAACAAGGGAATCTTCCCAGGAGATTTCATATCTTCTAGAAGTTTCTGAAGCTATGATCTAGTCTTCTCACGACATCTATCTTCCAGTCCTTTATGAGATCAGGCTTACTCTCGTTTTCTTCTGAGTCTAAAAGGACTTCATCAACTCTTACAGGGTATACTTGGTGTTGCACACCAAGTCTAAATAAGGGAGACAGAGTTAGGATTCAAATGAGATATTCTTCCCATTCTAATGTTCGGTCATCTTTGGAGCCTTCTGCTCCTTTCAATCAATCTTCATATGAGATATTCTGAATCTCAAGAGATAGCTTCTTCTTCATCCTCTTTGGTACATGAGTGTATATGGTCATGCACATAGTCTGATTCATGTCTCATATAATATATTTCCTTATGCAACCTTCACTATAACTTTCTCAGGGTTATCACCTGTGACCTGAAACAAGGTCAACAAAACAAAAAGAAAGAATAATATCCTTTTGATAATAGTAGATAAAACAATAGCACAAATAATCATCACAGTAGCTCCTTTAGAACTGTCACTCGTGACTTGTTTGAAGCAAAGATCAAAAGTAAGAGATACAATAAAAATGAGGTCAACACTCTTATAGTGTTGTGATTGAACATTCCTCCATGGAAACATGGATCTAACACACGAGGTTTCTCCTAGAGGAGCTGTTAGTTGTATCAGGAAAATTATTACATTAACCATTTTTCTCAATATCCTCACATGCTACCAAGAATAATACTTTTCAAAGAATGCTACTATAGTGTTTTCTTGACACCAGCAAGTTTTGAATCTTATCGACTTAATCAATCAAACCTGGAACCTGGAGCCTTGTCCTCAAGAATGAGTTGTGCTTTCTTTTCTTCCAAGTCTCCTTCACTCAAGATGAAGAGTGCTTTCTTCAACTTGTCTTCTATACTAAGAGAATATTCCATCTTGATAGAAGGTTGGGTTAGAGGATAAACTCTATGATCTCAATTTCTAATCCATCTAATACCTTGACATAGATTTTGATCAAAGGTTAGAATGATGGTCATAACTACAACATGCAACAATGATCAAAATAATGTCATAACAAATAGATTCATACCAGAATAATCACACCTGGGTTGCATCATTCCTATGAATGTGTTAGATCTTGAGATCCTTCTAGATCTATGGCAAGAGATCCCTTCTCCTACAAATACCCTTTAAATATTAACCGTTTAAACTGTGTGAGTACATACCTCTGACAACATTTGCAGGTAGAGGCACCATCTGGTAGAAGTGGTAATGATCACCAACTCTTAAGAACTTCAAGGGTGACTGCAAATGGTACTACATATGCAACTACAACTGATATTGCAACTGCAATTGATACTGCAACTGGTTCTGAGACTGCAACTTAGGGTTTTATGAGGAAACCCTAATTTTTCAAACTTTGAATTTTGAATTTCTGTTCTAGGGGATGGATGCGCTGAGTTGAGGTGAGTAAGCTGGTGCAGTCAGATTTATGAAAAACTAACTTTTGCCCTCTCAAACTTGACCAACGGATTTCTGGACTGGTGCTTCTCGTACTCTGGTTTTCTGGTACTTTGTGAAAACTAGGGTTTCATTTTCTGAGAGATCTAGCCATTGAAAAGTTTCCCTGAGGATGCCAAAGTGATACTTGAGGAAGGGCACACTTCTCTAGATGGTTTTGGGGCTGAAATACTTCTTCAATAAAAATCCCTAATTTGCATGTACAACAACAATGACATTTTTCACTTTCTCTTTTGAAATATGCTCTCTTCAGCTTAGCTTTGATACCATGTTAAGGTTTTAAGCTATTATTAGAGTTCTTTTCGTTTCACTAGATAACAATAGCCTAAGATAGGATCACTGAGAAATACACAATCACAAGAGACATATCATTTATCCTGGGAAACCCTCATGGGGGAGAAAACCCAACAAAACTTCCTTATTATAGATAGACAATACAATGCCAAGAGATAACTCAAACAAATATAGAAATTACTCCCCCAAGAATGAGCCTCTCTCTCTCTCTCTCTCTCTCTTCTCCAACTGTAGCTCCGAAACTTGCTTCTCAATGAACAAGTGAGTGTGTGTACAAATGAGGCGCTAGCCTCTTTATTTATACAATTCTGGCACATGTGGATGGAGGTGTATTTTCACTGGCAGGTCCGACTTCTTCTTCTGGGTGGTCATATCCACCTTTAATATATTTTGGGGCCGACTTCTTATTTTTCTTATTACAATTATTTTTTGACCAATCCGCAAAAGGGAATTTGGTCTTTTACAATAGCCGACATGATCAATTCTGCAATAGGGGATTGATCTAATGAATAATACATAAATAATAATTAGAATACACTTTGCATTTACATTATTTCAACAAGTCATTGAGGTGTTTTTAAAATTTAAGAATATCATTTCTCCTGTATGCCTATGCATATCCATCTGGTCCACGGGATGGAAATCCTTTACATCAAATTCAAAGGCAGTCTTCTTATAGTCTGCAACTGTTTTAGGATGGGGAACTTGTGCTTGTAAGAATGTGATTTTCATTCTTACTCTTTCTGTGTCAAAGGATGACAACAATCTATGTTGAGAAATAGAGGCCTGCTTCCATAACTGAGAATAGGTGCTATTGTTGAGGAGCTCATTTCTTTGCTTGATCTGTTTATACTTGTCAACAACTTTGAATCTGTTTTCCCATGAGCTGATTCAACTGTCAGAGTAGTGTATGGGTTTATTTGAGATGCTGGTGATGATGTAGACACCATAAAATGATTGTCTGAATATGTTGAAGACTGTGGTCCTTCAATACTATGGTGGATTGCATTTCTCCCTCAAGAAAATCTGTTGTATGATTGGTTTTGGCCCTCTTTCTGTAAACTTGGAAATCCTTAGTTGATACCTTTGTGACTGAAGGAGAGACCTCCTTCCTTGATATCTTCTCTATTTTATTTTGGGGTGTGTTAGTATGTGAAGTAGTTACAGGGGCAGGTTGTTCCTTTGGTTTTTGTAATGTGTTCTCATGCCACTCTGTCTGGTTCATGTATTTCTCCACCTATGGCTTATGTGTGTGAGCATAAGGAGTGCTCCTTTGTTTGATCCTGATTTCATAGATGATACCAAATGGCTCATATGCCCAAGTGGAACTCAGAGGAAACCTCATTTGTTTCAAGAGGTTATCTGCTTCTTCTGTTGCTGATCTTATGTTGTAGATGAAAGGGTTAACATGAGTCTTGATCCTGAGACAAGACTTCTTATTTTCTACAACAAAGTGAATGTCATATGAATTCACCATTTTTCTTATATATTCTAGTGCAAAAATCCTCACTGGGAGTTATTTGGGCAGTTTGTAAGGAGACAACTCACATCCATATACTCTTATCTCTGTGTGGTTTTGGTATAAACACCAATCCCCTGTCTTAGCTTGATCAGATCTGTGCAAGACCCTATGAAATTCTTCATTGATCCTTGGATCTGTGCTGCTATTTAACATACAAATACCTGGGTGAATGAACTAATCTATGTCGTCCTTGAAGATGAACTATGTTGAATTTTTCCTCACTAATGAGGTCCATGATGTCACTGGCTGTGGGCTTCCTTCCTGGTTTAATTTATGAAGTGCACATGGAAACCTGTCTGACTAAAAAAATAAATACATATAGACCATAACTAAAGAGTATTTGAACATCCCTTCAGTTGGAAACCTGAATAGCTGATCATGAATAGTATCAACCATAAATTGACTAAAATTGAATTTAATTGAAACTCTTTCTTCTATGGAAAATATGGATAAAAAAACTAGAATTGGTTCATCTACCCATTCACCTGAGTAATAACCTAACAAGTAAGAAAGCATGGAAATGATTTGGTTGTATTTGACAGTGAAAATGGAAGATGAGTAAGGTGGATTCTTCTTGGGCAATTGGGCATATTCTGGGAGGAAAATCTCAAAGATATAGTCTCTTTGAGGAAAGTGGAGTTTTTGGTATAGGTCGTTGAGGGATTCAATGGAAAATGGTACAACTGCGTCGTTTCTATGGGTTTGTATCATTTGGTCTATGGTTTCATAGGTGACTTTGAACAAAGTTTGGCTAGAGGAGGAAGCGATGGCTCTTTGGCCAGACAAATAATAAGCTTAGCATCACGAAACCGGGCAAATGAGCCGGTTTGAGAACATGTAAAATAGAAAAATTTGGACTCCCAAGGTCCAATTTCATCACTTTGGTCGAGAAAAATGTATTTTAGCCATGAGTGCAATTTGAAGTAGTCAAATTCGCACCTCGGCTCTATGACTTTGTAATATTTATCCACCAAGGGAATGTGGTCCAGGTGGATAGGAAGGGGGGGAATTGGGTTCACCGGATATGTCAATGGATTTGCTTAGGGGCATTAATGAAGTTTGAGGAAAAATAATGTGAAACCCGTGAAAGCTATATTACTTAGAGAATGATGCACAGTGGCGGTGAGAGAATTAAGTGAGTAGTTAGCTGAAGCAACGGTTGACATATTATCCACGCAGATTATGCATGTATGAAAATAAAGTATTTATGATGGTGAAATAGGGTTTAAAGGTGTACATTAGGTGTCTCTTATGGAGCGGGGTTTTTACGGGGTGATTAATGGTCAGGGAAAGAAATTAATTGGGTAACTGGTATGTAGGACAGGACAAATGGCATGTAATGTGGACCTGATGGTGGGATAGAAATTGAGTGGTATCGGGTAATTAGTTTTGGGTATTTACGAGTCCAAATTCCATGGGCGGCGTGCCGTTAAATTGGAATAAATCGAGGGAAAACCACTTTTCAGTTGCCCATGCTTGTTAAAGGTAGAAAGGTCACGAGGTCCAAAATGGCGTGGATGTGCTTGCGTTAGGTGGAATCGTCTTGCGGCTGAAAACCGCTTCCACGGATAGCCCATGTGACAAGGAAGGTAGAAAGGTCGGGGGGGTTCCACCGATGGGGGTTATTATGGAAAGAGATGGGTGTCGTCGATGGAGACTTGTGTGAGAATTAGTCACTACACGAAAAATGGTCTTTTCCACTAGTAAACTTAGTATTAAAAATATGCGCTAGGTAGCACTAAGTTTATTTTTTTTCCACTTTACACCATAAATTTATTTTCCTAAAGATAAAAATAATCAAATTTAATCCACCATCTAGGGGTACATTTTGAAATCCCCTTTCAATTTTCTTGAAACAAAAGTCACCTAACCTATCTCCTAACCTAGGCATTTAACATATTAATCTAGCTTAGAATCTTGGATTAATTATTTACTCTAACCTAACTACTTTGGCCAAGATTAAAATTTTGACCAAACTTATTCTCTAACCTATCAACATAAATTCAAAATTTTTGATCATGATTAGACAATATGATTCAAACTAAATTTATTTTTCATGGGGTTTTCTTGTTGTTTCTCTTTTTTCTAATTTTCTTTTTCTTTTCTTTTGCTTTTTCTTTTCTTTCTTTCTTTTATACCCTCTTTCATTTTTCTTTTTCTTTTTCTTTTGGAAATCATTTGCTTGAATGAAATATTATTTACAATGTAAAATATTTGTGAATAAGGTTCATTCTTGGGTGATATATATGAATTATAGGGTTATAATATTGGCTCCACTTGGGGATGGTGTTCTCTTTGTGAGGTGCCAAGAACCAGTTATTGGTTTCCTTGAATCATCTTCTCCAGTACTTTATGCATCTGATTAGTTTTATTGTAGATGTAAATATGGTGAAAAATGATTAGGGGCTTAGGTCCTTCTCTTCAGGCTTCAACCTCTGATATAAGTCACCCTCATGATAGAAAAATAAAGTGGTATTTACAATGAAGTGGGTGAGGAATGTTTTCACTCCAGTGAAAAATGGTGCTTGAGCATTCTACCATTGACATGTCCTCCTTGCAGATCTGATCCATCCATGTCCTTTATCAAGAATGCATTGCTTCCTTTAGCGTGAATTATGGACCTTTCCACAAATTATCTCAAGATTTTCAATGCTTTTTTCCCTTCTCTTCATTCCTTGAATCCAATTTCAGTACTTTTTCTCCTATCTGGAAATCATCGGCCTTAGTCCTTCTATCATAAATATTCTTGATATTTTCATGGATCACTTGTGTTTTATTGTAGACCTCTTCTATGGATTGTTGCAACTGTATGGTCTGATTAATTCTCCTCGGGATGTCATTCGGTTCTACATGTGCCGTCTTGATGAAATTCATAATAGGGACACCCAAAGAGGTGGGAAAAACATCATCCATTCCATAGACCAACTGTTATGGGGACATACCAATTGATCTCTTTGTAGTAAGTTTGTCTTCCAGAATGCATTGACCAACTTGTTGTGCCATGAATTTTTGTTGTCCTACAACAATTTTTTGATGATGTTGACCAGAATCTTGTTGGAAGACTTTGCTAATCCATTTCCCTGAGGGTAATAGGTAGTAGAGTGTCCTAAATTAATTTGATATTTGTTTCAAAACTCCACCATCTTCTTTGAATTGAATCTTTGATGCATTTTTTTAGTGATATTTTCTGGGGCATCCAAAATGAGATAGAATATTAATTTCTAAAAACTTAATGATCACAACATCAATGGATTTCCTAGTAGGTACAACTTCCAATCCATGGTAAAATAATGGAATTAATTTTGTGAGAATCCATTTTGTCTTTGGGTGATGATGATGGATGGATTTATCCAATGAAATCCAAACCTTGTTGAAAAGGGTTTCAAGCCGATATTAGTTTAGTGAAAATAGTTTCCTTTTTCCTTCAAAGATTTGACAACTATGACATGAGGTCACTTTCTTGTGGAGATATGAAAATAAAGTTGGCGAGTAAAAAAAAACTCTTAGAATTTTGTTGGCGGTGGTCTTCTAGTTCAGGAAGTGTCCACCACAATCTCCTTCCTGAAATTCCTGCAAAGATTTATCTGCCTCATCTTTCAATAAGCAGTTTAGTAAAATCTCTCCTAGTATATTTCCAATACAAAGTGCCATTTAAAATAAAATACTTCATATCTTTGAGTTTAAAGAAATCTAGCTTTAGTCTTTGTTAAACAGGGAGGAGCTTGTAAATGATGTAAAAAAAAATCATGTCTACATACCAGGGAGAGGTTGAGAAAGCCTCTTTAACTTGTGGAGTCTCTTGCTCTTCTTGTTCATCCACTGCGGCTATAAGGAAGTGTCCAAAGCATGAAAATTGGACTTAGCCATTACTTTAGATAATCCTTGACCCTTAATGAGCTTGGTTGGTTTGATCTCAATGTCATATTGAAGGATAACAAGCAATCATTTACCCATTTTTTTCCATTGGGATTGTCTTGGGTCAGAATATCCTTTACCACAAAATTTGGGACATAAGCAATAATGTGTGAGTGAAGAATATATGCTCTTAAATCTTTGATTGCTTTCACCAAGAAAAATGCTTTTTCCATTATGTTATAATTTGAGTGCAACATCTCTCAGAGTATTCTTGAAGAAAACAATGGGATGTTTCATGTCCTTCATTGTTCTTACCAAGAGAAAGCTATGCTTTACTGATAGTATCTTTCGAGAGGCAAAAGAGAATAGAGATATTTTTTGCAGTAATCATTATTGATAGAAAAAAAGGAGCTTATGTTAAAACTTGTTTCACCTAATCAAATAGAATATGTTGCATCTATAGTCCATTTTAATTTTTTTAACGTCTTTTCAAGAATATTGTTATATTTGAGATTTTGCCAAGATAGGGATAAATATTCTTAGAAAATATCTATTTTTTCCAATAGAAAAGTATCAGGTATAATTTTTTTTACAGGATGATCTTTCTTTTGAATAGCTTCAATTATACTAGGAATCAATTTCAATTCCATCCTTTGATATGATATGTCCAACCAATTTACCTTCTTCTAGACCAAACAATGTTTTTTTTTGGATAAAGTGAAATTCAAATCTCTGCATTTTCAAAAACTCTTCTCAGGTGGAGCAAGTGTTTACCTATTTTTGAAAAAATAGTGATATCATCGAGGTATATAACAATGAATATTCCAAGTTCACGCATCCACAAAAGAAATATCCATTGTTCTTTGAAATCATATTAACGTTCTTTAAACCAAAAGGAATTTTCACATACATGAAAGTGCCCCAAAGAGTAGTGAATGTTGTCTTTGTGATCTTAAAGATGGACTAAAACTTGGTTGTAACCCGAACAACCATCTAACATATAAATTCTATTGGATCCAACTACCTTCTACAAAATATGGTCCATTTTAGGCAAAGGGGAAGTGAGATTACTTATATTTTAAGAAACTGACTTTATTTAGGTTTCACGAAATCAATACACAATCTAATTTCTCCACTCTTCTTCTGGTTTTGAACTAGAAATTTGATACCCATTTAAAGAGCTTGATGGGACAATGATTTTGACATCATGCATCTTTTTGTTATTTTTCAATCGGTCATCAACTTTGGGTTAATCCTCCTAAGTTTTTATTTAGAAAATATTTTTGGTCTTCTTTTGTGGAATTTTGTGCTGTATATAATGCTGGTGTCATGGATTTCCAGATCTTCCTTGGCTCAGAAATACGAAAACATCTATAAAATTCTTTAAATAATTCTATATATTTATGTTTTTGATCAAGAGGTAAATATTTTATATGGTTAATCATATTTTGGTTCTTTTGAGTTCTTATGTTGCAATCTTCAACTTCTTTTCCAGTAGGTTCAATTTTTTTTGGCTACATCATCAAAATCAAACCGTTCTTCTAAAGGGACCAACCCTCTAGGCATAATATTATCTTTCAATTGCAAAATGTTCAAATATTCATGTTTTTGATTTATTTCTTATAAACCTAAAATGTATCTACATTTTTCTTGTTCATCATCACTATCAACATCTATGTTGGCACATTCAAATTCATTCTTTGATTGATTTTTTTCAATTGTTCATCATTTCCAAATACTGCCAATACACGATTGTTTATATGGGACAATAGGTTTGCATTTCACTTCAACTGTGTACTGGTGATTGGGATGAAATGGTATCTTACAAGTGGCTGTTGAGGTAGCCATACCATCAACAATAATGTTTTGGTCTTTGGGAATGGTCTGCAAATCATATTCAGTAAAGTACTGCAGGAAATCTAGGACAACATTTATGTAGGCTCTCAATCTTGGGTGTTTAGCAAAGTATTCGCCTTTGATATGTTTTATTATGGAGTTTAGAGTCACCCCTAATTGAAATTCTCTTAGCACCAAGCTTCTTTAACAATTGCAAACCTAGCAGTCGAAATTTAACTTATAGGAATGAATTTCTGTATGATTTGTTTTTGAATTAGAAACCCACACTAGCTCACGATCTTTCCTTACTAACAACACCATCAAAGTATACAATCCACAAAGGTTCCTTTGGTTCAGTTAATATATTCCTCTTTTATCTTTTTTCCATAATTTGTTTTGTGTTCCTCAATGTTATAAACATCATCATTCATATTTGCAATTTATTTTTCCATGTCTCCATCATTGTACAAAATAAAAGAATCAAAGATGCGAATGAATAGAATATAAAGGATAATTGTGTGGTTTATCTTGAATACTGACAATGTATTTCATTAGTGTATCCCTATATAATATCCTCACATTGACAAATAATGGGATTGGTGGCATAAGACATGTCTAGTTGAAGAGTTCCTTGTAACTTAGCTCCCCATGAGTGAGACAATAACATGCCATATTTAGGAGGTATGTATGCAACAACTATGTCCATTACCATACTCTTGTCTGGTATTTGTGCTAAAGTAACACACAAATATTTGATAAGACCCTATGCATTTTTGCTTGAATCAAATAATATAAATCTTGTAAGGTCTAGTGATATCAAGAGTCTAATTTATCCATAGCAACCTTAGGCATAAGGTTGTGAAAAGCACCAGAGTTCAACATGACATTGTGCAAATTTTTGTCATGAATGTTCAAACTAATGTAAAATGGAGGAACAACACCACTTTCAGATTTTCCATGAAGTTCAGGCCCAAATAATAATTCTGGTTGGTCATCAACAATATTTACTATATCTGTACCTGCCTCTATGTTAAGAGATTTTATCACTTGTGATATATAAGCATTCTTATTCATTAACTTTGTTAAAGGAATGGGTATCTTGAGTTTTGAAAATTCACTTTCCAAGTTGAATGATGATCGAGAAATAGTGGGCTGACTTGTTATGCTAATACCACCCTCTACTTCATTAAAAATAAACTTTCACAGGACCTTGCTCCATGTGTTAAAATATCCAATATAAACTTAAGTGTGAATTTTTTATGCTTCTTCCTTTAAATATTCATGTGTGAGAAATGTTCTTTTAAATGATTCAAATAAGTTCTTTAAACAAATACTAAATGACATAACTTTACCTTAAATAAACATCAAACTCACAACAATAACAAGATGATAAAGGAGTTCACCCCTCTAAGGATACATCTCCATGAGCCTCCATCAATGGACTTAGCTCTGGGATTAATTTGTCAAAAAATTCTTTTACAAGATGTTGCTCCCATCAGTAAAATATTGACTGTACCATTGGGTTCAAAATGCATAAAACCCAAAATGACTAATAGAACTCCGAAAAATGGATCATGGCTCATCCAAGCATGACCTCTTTACACATGTGGCCTTAAACTTCCCTGGGATTCTTTGTGGAAAAAACACCTATAAAAGTCCTCCAAATGGATCTGAAACCTATCACAAAGTTTTTAGAGAATAATAATTAGCCAAAATGATTATTCAATCATAGAAAAAACATAGGCTCATCTGTGCATGACCTCAAACAATGAGGGCTTAGAGCTCCACAGATTTCCTGAAAATTAAATGGTTAAAAACCTACATTAGAATTCTTCAAATGCTTTTGAAAGCAGTGCCAATGGATTGAGCGTCCAAAACCTAAAATTTGGGCTTTTCACGACCCACCTCATTTGGCCAAAATGAAGAAGATAGGCCTCCTACCATTCTTTTTCTTCAAGCTTGCTGTCTTTGGTTAAGCCAAAATGCACCTCTATGCGTTCAACCAAGAACAAGCTCAAAAACTCATGCTAAAACATAGCACATGCGCATAACCAAAGCGATGTAAGCTGTAGGGCGGTTAGAGTAGCCTAGCCTAACCACCGACCCGCGATCCCGCAGTCACCATGTGACCGCAGCAGCTATCGCAAAGGGGCTTAGTTTACAATGGCAGATAAATCAATGACAAGTGGTGAATTGCATAACTCCAACGTTTGAACACAAACCAAAACCAATCCTCGTGCTCTCTGTGTAGGGTCATATGGTGATACACATAAAACTGTGGATTAACCGTTCTAACAATCTGAATCCCTGTGTGCCAAGGTTAAGGTCATATGTATAAAGGTTGTCGTAGGGGACAAGGGCTAGAAAGCCCGGCGGACCCTGCGCCAACGTTAAAACAAATCAATTTAAATATAAATCAAACCATATACATTACAAGAACCAACGCATGGCGGGATTTGAAGCGGCCTTTGCCAAAACTTTGCATGGTGAGAGGAGGTATGGGGTTTGAGTCCGATGGACTCCTTAATATTTTAACCAACACCCAAACCAATAGTGGATGCCACGTGGCAGCCCACAGCTGACCCGCGTGGCGCAAATACTAACCAAAGCGCCGTGTCGAAACACCATTTGTCCGAAATATGCCAATAAATGAATGCCACATAACTTGCCACGTTAGTGGTCGTACCTCTGCCAATTCATCTCTACCACTTCATCATACGAACATGCCATGTCGGCATCCATACCAGTTATGGGTATTATAATCGGCACATTTTTTGTTGCATATATGGCGATTCAAAATGGTCAGCGATATATCTCTCTCATCCGATGTCGTTTGAACTAAGCGAGTTGCGTTGGGTTTGTGACAACGAGGTCTACGCACCTATTCATTTTGAAATTCCGAGAAATTTGTTTTTGAAGTTAAATTTGACCCTTAGTCGAGATTTTTTTGATCACACCTTCCCATTTGAAGGATTTTGGACCCACAAAATCTTATGATTAGCTGTCTAAAATTCAATACTCCTCTACTTTCAATTTCTATCAACTGAATCTACTTGAAAAGGAATCTTTTTCGACAATCACTGGATACCTTGACATGCCTTGCTGCAAGCGGCTGTCCCTCAACCTTGTTCTCATCTCTTGCTGACCTTGTTCTCTTTGTGCTTGGAATCTTTCCAACCTTTGCCCCGAGAATCAAGTCCCTTTTGCGAACTCTTTGGCGTCAACACAATCCACTCTCCAATAGCTGCAAAAAATTTTCGACATCTTGTCACAAGCCAGAAAACCATCAATCTTGAAAACAAATTTATACAAAGGCTGAAAATGATGCTAACAAAGTCTTTTTCTCTTCAAACAACTATCGCATCTTGTACTTCATCAAAGCTTTTACATAAAGCGGTTTCTCGATAAATCAAAGTCGAAATATCGATAATCGATCGCTGTTCTCAACAAAATAAATCAATGACATGATGCACAATCATGTTATAATCATGAACCATTCATGATAAACTATCACCGGGTTCACTTTGCTTACACATACACAAAACACATGCATGTGCATGGCTCTTCAAATTTCCTTCAAGTACAAACATAAGTAAATAAACCCAAAACGTAGATTTTTATATGGCTGAATATGAAAAAGATATATATGCCTATAACAGGTAGACATCATACCCATCTTTTACATCCTCCTAGTGATTTGTACAACAAACAAGAATGCCTTCAAATGAATTGCATTCCACATGCAAACTTGCATCATATAAGTTATGATAAATCACTGCAACTTATCATACTCTCAACATAAATGCATACATAAGGCTGAAATATGCATATACAATAGAAAATTACAAGAAGCTTTACTTGCTCAGAAATCCAACCATTTCTTACCAAACCAACTCCAGCGGTGACTTTTTCTGCGAAAATCGTCCTCTTGTGAATCATATTGACTCACATCGATGATGGAATCACCTCTTCCATTCTTGCCAATCTCTTTATCCATCTACTTCTTGGCATGTTGTTGTGGATGAGTGGTTGGATGCAATTTCCAACATTGGTCGATGAGATGACCCCTCTTTTGACAATGAATGCAAATCTTTTGCATCCTCGCACTCACGTTGTCTTTGCTTGTAAAGTTTCATGAAAGTGGCCAATCTTTTCCAACATTTGAAATATTATGGTTATATAAACCACAATATGTACATGGACTTTTCTTCCATTTTTACATTACAAATTTATCATTCTTAACATAATCAAAAACATTTGAATGATAAGCCAAATTATACCTTGAACATTCACCTTTATCGCCTCTTTGAGGGAGTGAATTTGAAAGTTCTCTGCTTTGAAGACCAACAAATCTGTTCTTGTCCTCATCATTGTCACAACTCTTTTGTTTCACACATTTTGCATTCATCTTGAACACAAAAGCCTTGCATGGTGGAGGGGTTGAGGGCTTTCAACAAAAGTTCTTGAGGAACTTTCACCTTTATATAGCCTTCTTGAAGGAGGTGAACTTGAAACAAATTTGTTCTTGGAACTTTTCCCATTGTCTCCTCAACTGGAATTTGCTCCATCTCTTTGTTCATATCCAGGACCACAATACTTGGGTCTCTCTTCAAGAACAATAGGCTCAACAATGTCTTGTGCATGCTTACTTGGAAACCTCTACCTTCATAGCCCATTTTTTTAACAATAACTTGGGACCCTATTCCTCTTGTGTGATTTTCAAAACACCAAAGCATTCATATTGAGAGGAATTAGAAGAAAAACTAACATTACATGCCTCATGTTCATGCATGTACTTGGTAAGAGGTTTCCTTTTCCTCATGGAGTTGAATCCTCCATCTCATGCAACTTTTCAAGAAGGTGGTCTTTCTCCTCCTTCATGGCCATCAAATGCTCTTCAAGAGGGCAATGCTCTCTTTCTATCTTCCCACATCTCTTTCACCATATCTCTCATGGTTAGAATCCCCTTCAACATATCTTTGTCAAATAACTTAGATAATGAAGATGTATGAGAACTATCAATGTTTGAAGCTTCCTCCATCCTTGCAAGATATCAAATTCCAACACAAAAACTTGCACAAATATAGCGAAGCTAAATCTAAAGCTATCAATGGCAAATACATGAGAGAAAAACAAACTAGTGCTTTGATACGATCTTAAAATAGGGGGGCTGACTTGTTATGTATGCAAGCACCCTCTACTTCATTAAAAATAAACTGCAGGACCTTGCTCCATCGTTAAAATATACTGCAAGATAAATTAAGTGTCAAGTTTATCCTCTTCTTTTAAATGTTCATGTGTGAGAAATGTTCTTTTAAATGGTTAAATAAGAATTACTTTAAATAAATGCTCAACAACACAACTTGCATCCAAATAAACCATCAAACTCCAATAATAACAAGATTATAAAGGTTCACCCCTCACGGGCTACATCTCCTTGAGCCTCATCAATGGACTTGGCTCTTTGGGATAATTTGTCAAAAATATTTTACAATTTGCTGCTCAGCTCCAATGGAAATACTGACTATACCATTTGGTTCATAATACATAAAAACCCCAAAATAACAATAGAACTCTGAAAGCGGATCATGGCTCATCAGGGCATGACCTCTTCTACATGTGGCCTTAAGCTTCACTGAGCTTCTCTTTGGTAAAACCACCTGTAAAAGTCCTCAAATGGATCTAAAAGCTATCCCAAAGTGTTCAAATCACAATAATTAGTCAAAAATGATTATTCGATCACAGAAAACAAACATACATTGCATGACCTCAAGCAATGAAAGTTCAAGCTCCCTAGAGCTTCTACTGAAACTTCAATGAATTTAAAAGCACTGCCAAAAAAGTCTTCAAATGGTTGAAAGCAGTGCTGATGGATTGAACATCCAAAACCCCTAGTTGGGCTTTTACGACACACCTCATTTGGCCAAAAAATGAAAGAAGATAGGCCCTCCTTTCCATTCTCTTTCTTCCAAGCTTCAGTCTCACAGTTAGCCAAAGCATTACCTGCAATAAGTTCAACCAAGAATACAGGTCAAAAACTGGAGTGCTAAAACCTAGCATAGGTGCATAACCACAAAACCGTTCAAACTATAGGACCCGGTTAGAGTAACCCCTAGCTTTATAGGAATACGGTCGCAAGGTCACCATGTGATTGCGCCATCGAAAAAGGGGCTTCGTTTACAATGGCGAATAAATCAATGACAAGTGGCAAGTGCATAACTCAACCATTTGAACACAAACCAAAACCAATCCTCGTGCTCTCTGTGTAGGGTCATATGGCGATACACATAAAACCGTGAAACTAACCGTTCTAACAATCAGAGATCAGCACCAACGTTAAGGTCATATCTTATAAAAGGTTGTGCAGCAGGAGACTAAGCCCCGGCTTCGAACTGCGCCAACCGTTAAACAAATCAATTTAAATATAAATCAAATGCCATTACAAAGAACCAATGCGTGGCTGGCCGGTTGGGTGGCCTTTGCAAAAACTTTGCATGGTGGGAGGAGAGGTTCGGGGTTCGAGTCCAGTGGACTCCTTAATCTTTTAACCAACACCCAAACAAATAACAGGGTGCCACGTGACAACCCGCGGTAGGCCACGGTAACCAAACCTACTAACCAAAACTACCGTTAGCCGAAACACCATTTGTCCGAAATATGCCAATAAATGAATGCCAAGTCACGCCATGTCGGTGAATTACGTACCCCTCGCCAATTCAACTCACTTACATCATCGTGAACAGCAGCATGGCAGAGCATCCGATGGTTGTACTGATCAACGTAATTTTTTACTGTTTGGCGATTCGAGCGGTCGGCGATATCTCTCATTAAGCGTTCGTTTGAACCTGAAACAAGTTCGTTGGGTTAAGTAACAATAGGAGCTACCGCAAATTCGTTTTGAGGCAATTGAAACTTTTATTTTTGAGCTAAATTTTTACGCTTGGTCCAGATTTTGATCAAATGAGGTTCGAGTTTTATTTTGGTTAGGGGAGTCTTATTTCTCAACAAAATTCTTCTATGAAGTATCTTTAGGCTAGCTAGTGGAGGGAAAATCAGTTTGAGCTATTTTTGGTATAGAGTCAAATATTCTTTTGGTTGGGACCTCTCACGGTTTTCTTATGTAAGGGGACTATTAGAACTCTCTTTGGTAGATTATTGATCTCTTGTATTTTTGGAAGTCATAAGCTTTTTCTTAGTTGGATTATCATTAAACTTCTTACTTCTGAGGCTATACTGCCTATGAACTTCCATAACTTCGTTTTCAAAAGTTTGTTGATCGATTCTTCCTCATCGCTTTAGTTTGTGAAGAAATATCATATTCTTTGGGTAAGAGTGATACTAGTTTGTGGGGACACTTTTGGAGAGGATTATAGCCGGAAGAAAGTGTTTGTTGGGAGATAATTTATCTTTTAGTTCATCATATCACCCTGCGGTGAGACGAACGGACCGAAGTGGTGAATAAGAGTTTGGGAAATTTGCTAAGGAGTTTAGTCGAAAAAGATTAGCCGGTGGGATTAGATTCTGGCACATGAAGAATTTTCATTTAATAATTAGAGTTAATGAAACCTTTGGAAAAAAATCCATTCAAGATATTATATGGAAGACAACTGAGAGGGGTTGCAGAATTATGAGAATTGAAACAAGATGAATTGAGAACCCCTTTGGAAGAGTTTTCTAAAGAATTGCAAAAACTTCATGATCAAGTTAGGAGGAAGATACATGATAGTATCAAAGTATACAAGGGTAAGTTGATTAGAAAAGAAAGGTTCAATTTAGTAGGGTCCGGGCTCCCTCCATTTGTCCATTCCGGCGTCCATCCGGCCATTTCATTCCGTGTCCATCCTGTCCATTCCATCCTCCATCCATCCATCCATTCCTTCCATCCATCCTTCCTCCGTCCATCCATCCTTTCCTCCATCCATTCCTTCCTCCATCCATTCCATTCCATCCATCCGTCCATCCGGCTCCTCCGTCCTCCATTCCTTCCTTTCCATCCATTTCCATCCATCCATTCCATCCACTCCATTTCCTCCATCCGTCCTTTCCATCCATCCATCCATTCCATTCCTCCGTCCATCCATCCTTTCCATTCCTCCATTCCTGTCCATCCGTCCTTCCTCCTTCCTTCCATTCCATTCCACTCCTTATCCTTCCATTCTCTCCTTCCCTCCATCCATCCTTCCATCCATTCCTTCCTTTTCATGTCCTTCCTTCCTCCTTCCATCCATCCATTTCCATTCCTCCATTCCATTCCGTCCATTCCATTCCATCCATTGTCCACTCGGTCAAGTTCAAAATGCTTTCCATACCTTGGCGTGCCAAGCTAGGTATAAAGGACCAGTGACATTTCATTGAAATATCGGTGGGGCTCTACGGTACGCCTGGTGAAATGTAGTTTCTAAACATCTCATCATTGGGAGTTTCTTAACGATATGCAGTCAAAATTGAGCAAAATTTGAGCCTCTGAAACGTGGGGAATTGGTTCTCCAAATATGCAACAACCAAGGCACGATAAAGACGATGAACTTAACCAACAACCTCAAGACAAACAATACAAGACACAGGACAAAAAGGGTAAAGGGAAGATGAAAAATGACATTGGGAAGTGGTCAAACTTCCACAAAATTCCACTGGCACAACATCGATGAATATCTCGCTCAGCGATCAACGGAGTGTCCTAGGTCAAAGACATGGATCCGAACCCTTGATTAAGAATCTGATCCAGAAAATATTGAAAATAGGCATATCATCGGCGTACACCCCGCATCAGCATCTCGAACAACAATTCAATAAAGGAAAGAATCAATAGATCAAGAAGAGGAAGAGTGCCTCTTCCATTTAGAGATGTGGGTGAAGGGACCCCATTGCATTTATTTGTTGATAACAACATCGAGGAAAGAACCTCATCTTAACTAAGGCCATTAAATAAGTTGGGGTTGTCAACAACACCACCTTTCATTACAAACAACATCATGTGAAAGCTACCCGGGGGCGAGATCTCTATGTTAGCCAACAATGTCACCTATTCTATGGCATCCATCCTTCAAGGATGAGAGTAATGTGTGATGTTTCCCCTCTTTTATACGTGATGTGGTTATGGAGCCACCCACTAATAATGGAGACTTCATGTTGTCTATGAGTCTAAGCCTCATAGTTCCATTATTATTATTACTCTAGGAGGTCATCTCTGCAGGATACCAGAAGTAGTTCCAAATACTGCCCCACATAAATAGTGCCACAAGGTAATATCTCCTACTACAAAATTCATCCCTTTCCTTTGTCTGTTCAAAGGATCGTGGGAATGCCACTGCAACCAGCGCGGCAGAAGCACCTTCTATCCAACAAGATCGGATTGTCCAGAAAGAAGATGTTGTTTATTCACCTACAATTGATGCCTGCACACAATGCCCTATCAAACCTAGAGACAGCGGGGTTGATTTGGAGCATATTCAACCACTTAACAACGGTTTGTGTGATCTTCCATGGGTAGAAGCAAGGCAACTTCTCAACAAAGCACACAACTCGCAAAAGAATTTAGATTCGAACATTGCTTTCCCCTCTTCCTAGGCACTCAGCGCCAATGGAGACCATTTGTTATTCCTGAGGTGTTAAGGGGAGGATTGATATGGGTTGATATTGGTCACCACCACCTATTCCAACTAGCCCATTTTGCCGGAGTTTTTTAGTTCAGAACGTTCTTCTATACTTCTTTGTAATTGTGGGTTCTACATACGGCAGGGGATAATGCGGAGCCCTACATATTCTAGAGTGGATCTTTGGTAACTCAAAACAATCAATTGGCTTATTTTGTATGTTTCATGTCATCAAATCTTGTTGTACTTTGAGGGCCATTTTCAAGACCCTAAACAGATTATTTTGGCAAAGTCGGTAAGTAAACGAGGGTCAGGCACAACAATGTAATGCATAGTTCACAAAAGACCTTTCCAACAGGATAACACACGCCTAAAAGAGGTAGGTAAGGGTATAGAGAGGTGGAATGATGGAATTAAGAGAGAGAGAGTGGAATATGAAACAAGAAAAAGGGGGAAGAGGTGGTAAAGGAGGGAGAGGAGGTGGGCTGGAGAGAGAGAGAGGAAGATATGGAGGTAGGGAGAGGGAAAGAGAGAGGAGGTGGGGTAGAGAATATTTCATGTTAACATGAGTGTGTGTCTATTCCTATTACTAATAACATGTGCATTTTAGGAATGCATGCATTAGTTTATTTCAATTTGTTTAGGAGCGTTCACACATTATTATACATGTGTTTCTCGGGGAATGCATGCACATTGTTGAGAACAAAATGTGTTCTTTGGAATGTGCCTATGTGGCTTACTGAGTGGAGTTTTACTTGGGGTTTTACCCAGTCTATCACATCATGAACACGTGTGTGTTCCTAGAAGCATGTACTCATTCTTGTGAGTGCGTGTTTCTTCTCACCCCATTGTCACTTTATTCTCTACCAACTTCATGCACTCACCCTTGACAATAGATCATCATCGATCCTTTCAATGATCAGAAGCTGATCTCTCTCTCTCTCTCTCTCTTTAGCCGCTAAGAGTGTTCGAAAAAGGATAAGGATTTAATTGGAATGTGATCTCATGGTCGATAATGGTTGTCTTTCATCTAGTCATAGTTCTCCATGTTGTTCATACCTACAACAAATACTCTCAACTCACAATCTATCCTCACACACACACAAAAGCGGACACATGTTTACACACATACATTCATAATTTACACATGGATACACATTACTATGAAATCTCCATTAATTTGAGCTCAAATAAAATACAAAGGCCTCACTGGGCCTGGCACGATCTCCCATCTAGTTAGCTCTCTTTTCTCCTGACTCCTTGTGAGGATTTCATTTAAATGACACAATACAATATGTATTGGATCATTGAAAGGATCCGATCAAATCCCTAAGTTCTCTCACATCCATAGTAATTGTGAAAGGATCCGATCAAATCCCTAAGTTCACTCACATCCATAGTAATTGGAATATCACTAACAACCAATGAATAAACTCAATCGAATATGAGAAAATCTTGTTCTCTCGGCCACGCTGTCTCTTCTCGAAGGTTTATGAATTTCTACTTTAACTTGGGGTGGGTTTTCTCCGACATCACACCAACTTAATATTTGTCTAAAATTTTGAAACTTTGATCTCATGTAGTATGGATCAAAATTAAATTTATAATCATTCTTTTCAATGGCTTAAATCTTATATGGTTAATATCCATTACATTGAAATACATATTTTAATTAATCTATTTTTTTCTTAGCTATGGTAATGGATCAAACTCTATGACAACTACCTAATATTTGTAAAATGGTTTTGAACTTTAATATCTTTTAATAGATATGAAAATTAAATTCACAATCTCACTTTTAAATGACTTAGATTTTATGTGAGGGAAGCATGAATGACCATTTATGTGGATACAAAAATATTATTATTCTAAAATAATTTTTTTAACATAAAAATATATTATTGTTATATTATAACTTGTAATAACTATAATCTAAAAAAATTATATTTTTTAAAATTAAGGATATTTATTTAAAAAAAATTAACTTTATTTAAGAATATGTGTTTGACCTTAAAATTAAATTATTATTATAAATATTCTCAAAATTGATATTTAAAAATAAATTATATTACAATTATATTTTCGTGTAAGAAAATAAAACCTACTAAACATGACATTGACATTGAATTCACTTACAAACTTAAAATCTTAAAATAAATATATATCATTATAACAAAGTTTTGTAATCTATATACATACATTTAATAAAATACTAAATTTGAAACTCCAAAATAAATATATATCATTAGAATAATTTACAATACATATCTAATAATAAAAGTTTAAAAATCATTATTTTAAAAATTAAAAATTCATTTTAATTTCTCATATTCAATATTTTAAAATAACATCCTAACACACATACATAAACCATGAACAAAAATAATTACATAACATAAATTAAATCTTTCACATAAGACTTAGACAATCATTCTTAAAATAAAAGCACACATATGTAAGTCATGCACATCATCAAATTTAGTATCTGAAATTACTTTTAGGTTGATCCAAATTATATAAAATAATAATAATAATGTCATAAGATATAAAATAAATTAAATAATGTTATAAAGTATTACATTAAAATATTTTGAGAATTTAGTATATGTAACATAAAGATCACTATTTTTAAAAAATAAATAACATATATATAAAATGAAAATATATATATATATATATAAAATATGTCATTATAATAATATTTTAAAATAAAACATAATATATGATCAACTATATAGTAATTTAGCACCTTAAGAAACTATATTAAAAAGGTTTAAGGACACAGATTCAATGGATGGTATAAGGAATGACACCAAATGTTATTAGGGGACTTGCACCTGAATTAAGAAACTATATTAAAAAGACTTAAGATCACGGATTCAATTGATGGTATAAGGAATGAAACCAAATGTGATTGGGGGACTTGCACCTCAATTAGTGTTCCAGAGGGATGATCTTCAAATTGTTTGCTAAATTGCATTTCAACTATATTAATTTTAAGGATATTGTCCATTGATGATATAGGTAATAACACTAAAGGTGATTTAGGGGTTTGACCCAAATTATTAATGTTGATGAGGTATACCACTCAAACTATTTGGTGAATTGTATTCCAACTATATTGACTTGAAGTACTAAGATAGTGGTATAGTGATATAAGGAATAAAATTGAAAACTTTCATAACAATTTATAGCATTTTCGAAAAATATGGAATTTGATATTTAAGAATGAGATTTCAACATATTAAGTATATGCCACTATTGTAAGATAATGACAAAAGACATGACAATCATTGTAGTAAGATAGTGGTATAAATCATGCCACTAAAACTATTTGGAGGCTTATAATCCATGGCATAAGGGATGATACTTGAATAGCTAAGAGGGGTTTTTCCTCATTAATATTGAAGTCAGATGACAATGAAACCAATTGGAGACTTGCATATAATTAATATTAGAGTTATGGAAGATTAAGATATTGACAGATAAGGGATTATGCTAAAAATTCTTAGGGACTTCAAATTGATGCACTACTACATATTGAAAAATTTGTGACAACCACTTGCGAGGAAAGTGCTCTTTCGTCGCAACATGCAAGAGAAAAAGTTCAATTTTTCTAAATCCACCTCGTATTCGTCGCTATCTTGACACATGTAGTTTGAATAAATTATTATGGTCAATGTTCTCCGCAAGAGTGACACTCACTATTGTTTTATCTGTGTTTTCGTCGCAAGAGTGACACTCACTATAACCGTTCCTGTCTTCGATAGAGTGACATAAATATAACAAATAAACATCTCTCCATTTGATAGATAATCCTAATTAGACAAATAAACATCTCCATAAATTAACAATGGTAATCCTAGTCAATAAATTTCATAGACTTCCTTTCGAGAATATAACTATAGGGTGAAGAGATTAAGTCTAAATTATTCTCTATTATCATTGTATCAATGGGAACATGGGCCAAAACATAGGTGTCCTGAGCATGGATAGAGTCAAAATTTTGGTACTTAC
>SNQJ01S0071367.1:7281-20240 GCA_010110895.2 Picea sitchensis | reverse complement strand
TTTCTTAGCTATGGTAATGGATCAAACTCTATGACAACTACCTAATATTTGTAAAATGGTTTTGAACTTTAATATCTTTTAATAGATATGAAAATTAAATTCACAATCTCACTTTTAAATGACTTAGATTTTATGTGAGGGAAACATAAATGACCATTTATATGGATACAAAAATATTATTATTCTAAAATAATTTTTTTAACATAAAAATATATTATTGTTATATTATAACTTGTAATAACTATAATCTAAAGAAATTATACTTTTTAAAATTAAGGATATTTATTTAAAAAAAATTAACTTTATTTAAGAATATGTATTTGACCTTAAAATTAAATTATTATTATAAATATTCTCAAAATTGATATTTAAAAATAAATTATATTACAATTACATTTTAGTGTAAGAAAATAAAACCCACTAAACATGACATTGACATTGAATTCACTTACAAACTTAAAATCTTAAAATAAATATATATCATTATAACAAAATTTTGTAATCTATATACATACATTTAATAAAATATTAAATTTGAAACTTCAAAATAAATATATATCATTAGAATAATTTACAATACATATCTAATAATAAAAATTTAAAAATCATTATTTTAAAAATTAAAAATTCATTTTAATTTCTCATATTCAATATTTTAAAATAACATCCTAACACACATACATAAGCCATGCACCAAAATAATTACATAACATAAATTAAATCTTTCACATAAGACTTAGACAATCATTCTTAAAATAAAAACACACATACATAAACCATGCACCAAAATAATTACATAACATAAATTAAATCTTTCACATAAGACTTAGACAATCATTCTTAAAATAAAAGCACACATATGTAAGTCATGCACATCATCAAATTTAGTATGTAAAATTACTTTTAGGTTGATCCAAATTATATAAAATAATAATAATAATGTCATAAGATATAAAATAAATTAAATAATGTTATAAAGTATTACATTAAAATATTTTGAGAATTTAGTATATGTAACATAAAGATCACTATTTTTTAAAAATAAATAACATATATATCAAATGAAAATTTATATATATATATAATATGTCATTATAATGATATTTTAAAATAAAACATAATATATGATCAACTATATAGTAATTTAGCACCTTAAGAAACTATATTAAAAAGGTTTAAGGACACAGATTCAATTGATGGTATAAGGAATGACACTAAATGTTATTAGGGGACTTGCACCTGAATTAAGAAACTATATTAAAAAGACTTAAGATCACGGATTCAATTGATGGTATAAGGAATGAAACCAAATGTGATTGGGGGACTTGCACCTCAATTAGTGTTCCAGAGGGACGATCTTCAAATTGTTTGCTAAATTGCATTTCAACTATATTAATTTTAAGGATATTGTCCATTGATGATATAGGTAATAACACTAAAGGTGATTTAGGGGTTTGACCCAAATTATTAATGTTGATGAGGTATACCACTCAAACTATTTGGTGAATTGTATTCCAACTATATTGACTTGAAGTACTAAGATAGTGGTATAGTGATATAAGGAATAAAATTGAAAACTTTCATAACAATTTATAGCATTTTCGAAAAATATGGAATTTGATATTTAAGAATGAGATTTCAACATATTAAGTATATGCCACTATTGTAAGATAATGACAAAAGACATGACAATCATTGTAGTAAGATAGTGGTATAAATCATGCCACTAAAACTATTTGGAGGCTTATAATCCATGGCATAAGGGATGATACTTGAATAGCTAAGAGGGGTTTTTCCTCATTAATATTGAAGTCAGATGACAATGAAACCAATTGGAGACTTGCATATAATTAATATTAGAGTTATGGAAGATTAAGATATTGACAGATAAGGGATTATGCTAAAAATTCTTAGGGACTTCAAATTGATGCACTACTACATATTGAAAAATTTGTGACAACCACTTGCGAGGAAAGTGCTCTTTCGTCGCAACATGCAAGAGAAAAAGTTCAATTTTTCTAAATCCACCTCGTATTCGTCGCTATCTTGACACATGTAGTTTGAATAAATTATTATGGTCAATGTTCTCCGCAAGAGTGACACTCACTATTGTTTTATCTGTGTTTTCGTCGCAAGAGTGACACTCACTATAACCGTTCCTGTCTTCGATAGAGTGACATAAATATAACAAATAAACATCTCTCCATTTGATAGATAATCCTAATTAGACAAATAAACATCTCCATAAATTAACAATGGTAATCCTAGTCAATAAATTTCATAGACTTCCTTTCGAGAATATAACTATAGGGTGAAGAGATTAAGTCTAAATTATTCTCTATTATCATTGTATCAATGGGAACATGGGCCAAAACATAGGTGTCCTGAGCATGGATAGAGTCAAAATTTTGGTACTTACCTGACTCGTCTGGATGTCCGGATCTCCTCTTGGCATTCGGTCAACCCTTCTCGCCTTGTATTCTTGCGATTTCAAATCCACAACATTTCAGTTCAGAAAAAAAATAATTATGAATGAATTTCCAGTTCAGAATATTAGTGGAGGATAATAATGATAGTAAGAATATATATATGAAATTGTTGATAGTAAGAATAAAAACATGGCCAAATAAAAAGTCATGAAACGTGACAACACAATTCACATTTGGAATATCCTCCTTTTTGATGGGACCAACACTCGATTCATTTCCTGTGAGTATACGATGTAGCAAAAAAAACACATGTTTTGTATGAACATGTTTATGATAAAATATGAAAAAATACTCGACACCCATAAACTTGTCATTCATCAAAGATGACAAAATATAAACCACTTTTATCTATCCCGGCCTAAACCTGTACCTTCAAGGTGCCAGAACAGGCACATAAAATATCCATATTTCCTTTATTAATGAAAGGCATAGTTATTTAAAAAATGAGATGAAATTTGGTGAATAAAAATATTTATAAAAAAGTTTTTGCAAATACATAAATTCATTCTTTTGGTAAATCATCTAAATTTTTATTGATATGCAACTTATATGAAAATACATTGATCAATTTTTTTTAACCCATAATGTTTTCAATCTTCCTTCTAGGTTGCACTAACCATTGTCATTGACTAGCTCATACAAAAGGATGTCAATATCACCAAGATAAACAAAATCCCTGTTCAAATTTCAGGGACTTCCTTTCGAGAATATAACTATAGCGTGAAGAGCTTAAGTCTAAATTATTCCCTATTATCATTATATCAGTGGGAACAGGGGCCAAAACATAGGTGGACTGAGCATGAATAGAGTCAGAATTTCGGTACTTACCTTACTCGTAAGGATGTCCAGATCTCCTCTCAGCATTTGGTCAAGCCTTCTCACCTTGTATTCCTGGGATTTCAAATCCACAACATTTCAGTTCAGAAAAAATAATTATGAATGCATTTCTAGTTCAGAATATTAGTGGAGGATAATAATGATAGTAAGAATATATTTATGTATATGAAATTGTTGATAGTAAGAATAAAAAAATGGCCAAATAAAAAGTCATGAAACCTGACAACACAATTCACATTTGGAATCTCCTCCTTTTTAATGAGACCAACGCTCGATGCATTTCCTGTGAGCATACTGTGGAGCCAAAAAAACACATGTTTTGTATGAACATGTTTATGATAAAATATGATAAAATACTCGACACCCATAAACCTGTCATTCATCAAAGATGAAAAAATATAAACCACTTTTATCTATCCCCTAAACCCTGTACCTTGAAGGTGCTAGAACAGACACATGGAATCTCCATATTTCCTTTATTAATGAAAGGCAGAGATATTTAAAAATGAGATGAAATTTGGTGAATAAAATATTTATAAAAAAGTTTTTGCAAATACATAAATTCATTTCACTTTGAGCGAGACTTTGGAGGGTCCAATTCATGGTCATTTTTGGTGGCAATGGTGGTCTGTTCTCCTTGCTAGTGGTTGCATTGCCACTTTCTCCTAGATATTATTTAGTTAGCTACATTTAATATTAAATTGTTGCATTGAATATTAGTTTCATTTCACTTAATCCCATGAAAAACCTAAATTACAATAGTTGAAAAAACTAAAATATCTTCTCTTTCACTCCCAAAGGAAAAGTACATGATTGGTATAGTGTATTACCTATTCAATCAATTCAAGGCTAGAAGTAGTTTAAAGAAAATTTAGAAAGTCATTATTGAAATTCTCATCATGTAATTGAATTGTTGCAATAACATAAATAAGACAAAGATTTTGTATGATATTTCAATACAAGGTTACATAAGATGTATTACTCATTGCACAAAAATCATAGGCCCCCACCATAGTTGTCTTGTGTTTTGTATCTATGATCTATTCCATTCACAATTTCTTTGTTCATTATGTAGAAATGAATTGACATTGTAGAGTTGGCACATAAATAAGCACACACAATTGAAAATGAGTTGTATATGTGTCACCTATCTCCGATTTTGTCTCCATATTTTGAAGGCTACATGGTTGACAAAACAAAATTTTCAATATCAAGCATAGATGATGAGGGAGAACATTCATTTGAGAACGTGATCATATTTTAATTGTTGCAATAAAAGATAAATAATAGAGTAGATGTTGATATGCACAATGTTGTTGAGGAAACTTTTCGTTAAGTTTTGGCTGGAAAAGTATGTGCATAATAATGAGAGTAATAACACTTTTAATTTTTATCCTTGAGTGCTAGCATAAGTTCTTAGATAATTGAATGATCCATGTCACCTGTGGTTATGTATTTTTTTGTTCTACAATACTACACCTACGAATATGTAATTTTTCACCCTTACCATATTGATTTACCTACAAAAGTAGTGTGTTTGAATACTACTCACAAAAAAATGTTCAAGATTAATGAACTCAAGAATTGGACCCAATTTTAAAGATCCTTTGTATGGCCAAAAACCATTGAATCTACAAATCATTACATATCCCATGAAACAACCTTCAAGGTCATCCTTAAGCCATGAGGGTTTCAACCACATGACCAAATCCAATAGTGGTATGATAGTTTGCAAGTCAAAATCTATTTATATCATTTTTGGGAAAAGTATGGAGGGTGGTAAGAACTTGACAAAGTAAATTGGAATTTTTGTTGCATGTTGAGGTTCTATATGGAAATCCTCGTAATACACATCAAACTTGAGGGTTCGTTACATCAAATGAAGTAATTGAGAGACACCTATTTCACCCTCTTAGGACCTCACGCTTTTTCTCAAGTTACCTTTCTTATCCCCATCTAGGATTAGTTAGAACACTCATGATGGCCACGTTGAGTTTATGTAATGTTAACTTGGGCATCCATGTATGGTACTTGTATATTCACATCCCTCCTATGCCCTACATTCCAAATCCTCATTTGGTATTTATCCTTGTCCAACCGATGGGTACTACCCCTATATCTTCCACTTAGTTCCAGTTGTCCTTGACCAAATTTGGAAAGGAGTTGACAAAGGGGGGTAAATCTAAGAAGACTAAGGGCACTAATAACTCTTGACAAGATATGGCCACCCATATCACTACACCTAAGTCATACCCGCATGTGTTCTTTATGTGACGCGATGGAGGTCATTCTTCATCATCAATTTGAGTGACACACCCACTTTCTTCCATCATCAATTCATCATGTAAACCAACAACCCTAATTGTTTTTGAGTACCCAATTTGGTTGACACAAGTTTTGGGCTTTAGATGGGTCTTTCCATTTTCTTTTAGGTTCTACATTAGTAACTATACCAAAATGTGTCTGTGACCATGGATTTGTGATGAAAAATCCCTCTATTTCGTTGATTGCTTAATCAACAAATAGAGATAGAAGGTGGGCAACAATGACATGAATGCAGACTAGCGTTGAAATGTTTTCAAGCTGTATGCGTATGCATTGAAATTTGACTGGATAGACTATTCATGCCTTAATGATATGGGAGGTTTTTACGGACTCAAATTTGACTAACACCCATAACTTCTATCATCAATTCATCATGGAAACCATAAAACTATTTTCATATGTTCTAGTAGATATGTTAATGATTCCAAGTTTCACATATTTATTAATGTGAAGGTCCAGCTAGTGCGAAAAGTATCAAATTGAGATTTCAGGATTGATAAAACCAAATATGAAATGAATCAAGCATCATTTGATATCGTCACAAGAGACAAATGTAAATAATCTTAAGACGAATTAGCTATACTATCGGTGAAAAAGTTGATAGTATAGTTAATTCATCGCAAGAATATTATTTCTAATTTGAACGGTGTTACATGGTTTTCAAGGTGTAGGAGCTTATAATATTATGGTGGGGAAATGTAGTGTAGTATGTAAGAACATTCTCTATTCTAAACCTCAAAATGAATGGTACCATGTATCTTGTTCATGGACAAATGTTATTCTTGGTATTAGTTATTAGTTGATAAGGGTTATAATTGTTAAGGGATATGGGGGTTGTGGATTAAAGTTTTATAGAGTTTTAGGGTGAAATATGTGAGGCACACTAATTATAATGGTTAGGTATTGTACAAGGGATTTGGGGTTTACAAGAGTTTGAGGGTATATATTATGAGTGTTAAGACTTATATAATTCAAGAATAAGACATTATTGGGGATAGAGGTTAAGGGGTTTGGGTATGTAGAAGTTAGTGGATTTATCATAGGTTTATATATTTTTAAGGTTTAAAGAGGGTTATGGGTTATAAGGTTAATGATGGGGGTTAAAGAGGGTTAGTGAGTTTATGGATTAGGAGTTAAAGAGGTTAGTGGGTTTATGGATTAAGGTTATATGAATTATGGATTAGGTGTTAAGGTATATAATGTTTAGGGGGTATTAAACATCCCACCTCTAGGCACCAACTGGGTGAACTTATTGCTTTGAGGTTACTTGCTCTAAGTGATCCAGATTATATGATATTAAAACATTTGACATTGATTATGATGTGTCATGGGTAGATGACATTTTGTTTTACTACATTATTGTTATGAAGCAGTGCTTATTGACTGGCTTTATTATTGAGTGTGTAGGGTTTTGGACCTTGAGGGATACATAGGCATCGATGGAACCCTGGACTCCGGATCGAGTCCCGAGGAGTGTGCTATTGGGGTTTTGATTGTTTTACTGTGATATTAGTTCATCTGACTGGATGATATGATGTGCATATGTTCTGACATGATTTGCTGTTATTAATCACGAGGAGCTGGCTTGATAGCTTTAACGACCAGGACTCACATATGGAGAGGTAAGAGGGAGTCACCACGACTACCATAGAGGTTGAGGAGAGGTGTGGACAACATCCCTACTGCAACCTACTAGCAATCCCCGCCATTAGCTGTGTAGGTTAACGATTACACCCCCTGATTCGGGAAGGGACCCATGATCTTAGGTGAGGAAGGCTTCGCGACAGGTTTCTCATGATGATGATTCTAAGAGTGCGCCAAAGGTAGGGGCCTTATTCCTTAGGAGACTAAAGGCTCTAAGTTCACAAGCAGTCTTTGACTTCGAGGGTTATTGATGTCTACCAATCCCGGATCCAAGAGGTGGAGTGGCACCCAGGAGCATGTGAATCTGAGGCTTGTCAGCGCAAAACAAAAGGAAGAGTGGCACCCTTGGAGCATGTAGATGCGTCTTGAAGGAGCCTTGTCGATGATGATGGAGGTATGAACCTAGATGGCCCTAAGATTTTTAACACATTAATAAATTTTAAACAACTTCCCCAATTAAATTTTAAGCCACGTTTCGATACAAAGTTCCTAAGTCCTAGGGAATTTAGCTGGGTAAAGAATTTTTTGTCTACCTTTAAAAAATAAAAATCATTTATGTAAGAAACAATAAAATAATGAAATTTAAAATTAGCAAGTAATAGGTTTGGCCTTCATAATTTTTTTAGTAACATGAGTAGAGTAAGAATTAAATAAAACTTGTGGATATAAAATGTAAGGAGGCAATTAATTTATTTTAAAGGCTTTGATGAATTTAGGTATTAAATTAATAATAAAAAGTAAAAAGAAGTTAATTAACTGAAATTTGTCATTTCTGAGAAAGCTCAATAAAGGAAGGGAAATATTTTTTTTTGGGAGAGAAATTGGGAGGTAACCTAAAGGGGAAAAAGGGGAACTCATGGTAAAAAGAAATAAACCAACTTAGGAAAGAATGCGCAATTTAAGAACCTTCTAATTTTAAGCTAATTTAGCAATTTCATTTTAGAGAAATCTTTTAAAAGAACACGTAAAGGAGATCTAGGGACACCCTAGGGTGATTTTAGAGTAATCCTAGGTGGGGTGAGGAGTGATTTTAGGAGTAATCCTAGGTGGGGGAGGGAAATGAGACAATTAATAAATTAAAGAAAATAATTATTGGAGGAAAGTGGGGGATGGATGACACTTGTACGAGGGAGAATTTTTAGAATATTTTTATTAAAACTTAAATTAAATGAGATTTAGGGAAAGAATGGAATTTCTAAAACTATATAAAAGAGAGGGAGGAGAAGGAAGAAGGGGATTGACTGTTAGCGTAATGTTACGATGCCGGATTAGTGACTTGACTGATTTACTTGTGGGAGTTGGGATTTCCTAGCTCGGAGAGGAGTGGTAGCTCGGTCTTGTGAGGCGAGCTAGGATCTAGACGTACCATATGGATAGTGTGTGGCCCGTTTGCGGCTCAGGGGGCTAAGGGGGAAGCATAGTACCCCTAACATTGGATGGGAGGTACCGGTGTAGTCTCGACAGTCGGCGAGCGGGAGCGGCACAGAGCGCGCAGACGACACTCGGAGTAGGCGATCAGGCAACGATACGCTTTCCATTTTTGCATGATAGAAGGTATTAGGACCCTGGCCCTCTCTTAACGTTATCAACATTTGTATATTGTCTTTGTGAGATGAAAAATACTTGACTTAAATCTGCTTGGGTTCTCGTCGGAATGACTGGTTTTCCTTTCTGTTCTTCGATGATTTTAATTGTGTGACGGATATAAAAATATTTCTTATTAACTCTGCTGTTGCAAGTCGGTATTGGATAAAACGATTTTATGACCTCGACATTGCCAACCTTCCTTGGTTCTATGTGATCTCCAACTATGCCTTACGTTTTTGTTTGTATGCGTTTTTGCTTGGAAGAGATGAATCTAACTATGTGCTTGAAATCTTTATGACCTGTGAACCTTTCGGTTAGTTCTCCTTATGGCCTTAGCCTTCTCTTCTATTGTCAGCATTTTATTTGGTATTCTGAGATGAAATTATTTATCTTCGATCGATGTTTGAGTCTTGTTGGATGGAATGGTTTTGTTCCATTTATTTACATTTGCATTTTTATTTCATTTTCCAATTTTTTTTTCACCCAACCATTTGTGGGGCATTTTCTTGGTTAGGGTAGCATATTTACCCAACGCTGTGGTGTTAAACTCGACAAATTCCTTTTTGTAGACCGAATTTTGATGGTGCGGGGGGATCTGGGAACTTGTTCCTGGTTTGTGAAGTTAAATTCGACTTAGATCAGTGGTGTTAAATTGTTCCAGTTGGGGTTCCAATGCACAATATATGTTTTACTGTCTTAAACGATTTAATTCAAGATTTGGAAGTGCGTAAGGCATGGAACTTCGCCTATGGTCTGTCGATCTAACTTGTGCCTCGTGGAAGGTATACAAAGGATCCTGGAATGGTGGAACGCGCGTGGAGTCCCTGGGGTAGCGTGAAGTTCTCTTATGTGCAGTTAAATTTCCCTTGTGTCCTCTGTCACGGGCGTGGGTTATCCTTCTTCGGAAGTAAAACAAAGTTTTCTTTTTTCTTGTGATCTTAGTACTTCTCTCCCCGATGGTCTACAGTTCCATTCTCTAGTGGCATTCTGTGATGCACCCTCCTTTATCCAACTAGACCATCCAGAATCCTTGGGGCTTTTGCAGCAACTTCAATCCCTCGTCTCCAAACACCCTTCTCACCTATTATAAACCGAGCATTCCACCTTTAACTTCAACGCCTTGTTTGAAATTGGAGTTCAGAGGTTAATGGAATAGTGTATTGCTTTCAAGCCTACCTTAAATTCTATTGAAAGGCAATCGACAACTACTACAGTCTAAGAATAACCAATCTAACAACAAATGCTACGGTTCTAACTGGACAACAAGAATTGGAGTTAAAGCTAAACATTGGATCAAGATTCGAAGACTAATTATGGAGGAACTACGTTCAATTATGCACTGCAGCCTTCAGGGTTTTGCTTGGAAGTTCTTAGTAGGCACATTCCATGTTTGTGAATGACAAGTTTAATGCCCGGGCTGGCTGAGATGTTTTACTAAATTCGCTTTTGGTGAATGGACCTTTAATAACCCCGATTTCCACTTTTATGACCAACATATTCAGAATTGGGGCTTGGGCTCTTTCAGATCTGTTCTCAGAAGGCTGTTCTGCAGTCCTTCTGCCTGTGTCTGTTTGTGTAAGTAATGAGTATATCCTTAGCTGGAACCTACAACATGATCTTGAAGTCTTTCATTTGGTTTCAATAATTCTATTAGAGCGCTCCAAACCTTTTTTCTTGCAGATTAGTCTAAATTTTAGTTGAGAGTAAAATCATTGGCATGAGTCATTTAGTGTGTTTAATTTATATTTTTCCAGTAGAAGGAATACACTGCGTTAAGCCCGAGTTTAGTAATAGCAGCATTATGATATTAGTTGTATTATTGTATGAAAGTTATTCTAGCACTTCAGAAGTTCATTCAAGCACTTCAGCTAGACAACCTGTTGGCCATCTATTTGTTAATAATGTTTGACTATCACATTACACTCTTTTAATTTAAATGATTAACATATTTAGTCATAGCTAAGTTAGTGATTAAATTCGACTTGCCAAAACAGATTGCAACTAATTACCTTAAGGTTATTTGGTAGGGAAAGCATGTGTGGTTAAGTGAATAATTATGATGGTACATTGCATTTAGTAAAGTCAACTGTTTGGATTAATATGTACTTCATATATCTAATAATGATTTAGTGTATAGAGGAGATGCTATGGAATGATTATGCTTATGGGTGTATTCTCAATTATTCAACATTTAAACCCTTAACCTCGAACTATCCTTAAGACTTGTCTCCTTAAGTGCTTTGTTATATTAACAAATTGGGAAGGTAAAGAAATCTTGGTGTCATTCTTGATAAGTTAACAAGTGACCCTTAAGAGATACTTTTATGTTGGATATTGGATAATCTTTCTTTATTTTGTGAGCATTAATTTATCTACATTGTGTTGGCAAATATTTAACAGACAACGAATGCTTGTCATTGATGGAAAGTACAACAGTGAAGATGGCATGAGTACAGGGAGTTTGTAATCGACAGGAAAAAAAAAGATAAGTTCAGGAAGATCGAATGATCGAAGGCAACAAAATATTGATCGAATGATGTGAAGCATTTGTGATCGTTGGATCCCATTCAAAATTCTCAACAGAACGAGGGCCGTCAGATCTGAATATAGACAAGAAGAGCGCACTGAAGAGGAGGATAGATCTTAGGCGTTAGATCTGAGCGTAGGGTCCGACCACCGTTGGATCGAGGAGAACCTGCACGGTCTTTAAAGTGCAAGGAGAAATGGGCATAATCGCAATATGCAAAATCGCGATGTAATCTGAGCCATCAGATCAAGGTTTGATTTGGACCGTTGATTCCAGTCAATGTCGAAGTTTCGGGGATCGAGAGTTGGAGATGTCAAAGTTAATTAACATCAAGAATCCCGATATCACGATATGCGAAATTGCGATGTAATCTGAGTCGTCAGATCAAGGTTGAATCTGGACTGTTGATCTAACTCCATATCGGAGTTTCGAGGATCGCGTGTTGGAGATGTCAAAGAAACAATGCAACAAGAATGTCGATTTTGCAATATGCGAAATTGCGATTCAATCCCATTGAATCAAGCTCAGATCAGGACCATTGATCCCATGCCATTTCGAGGTATCGGGGATCGCGACTTGGAGAGTCGAGATGTCTCATCTCTAGACTCACGGAATGTGAAATTGTGAAAGCGCCTTATGCATAAGGCTGTGGTCACAGCTCATGGACACGAGAAGGGAAGGAGTCAGTCCAGATAAGCTCCATTTGGGGGTTTCGAAGATTGCGACTTGGAAAGTCGAGATGCCTCATCTCTAGATCCATGAAACACGAATTCACAAAAAGCACTTTTTGCATAGGTGCTTGGTTATGACCATAGTCATATTGGGAAAGGAGCTAGTGTAGAAAAAGTTCTTCATCTGAACTTCGGAGATCGGGATTTGGAAGTGAATGGAACATTAAACACCAGGAATGTTGAAATCGCGATATGAGAAATTACGGAATGATCTGAACCGTCAGATCAAATGTTCATCAGAGGGCTACTGTTATCTCTTAGAGTTAACTCCCCAGTTACAAATCTGTTAGCAAAACGGACTCATGACTGCAAATCAGTTAGCGTTTCAGTTGGCGTTTCAGTTGCTTAGACAATTGTCGTATTTTTTCCTAAGGAGTTGGGAAGTTGAACGGTCGTGTTGGTGTGTATAAAAGAAGATGAGATAGACTATGTGTGGTTAGTTGTTCTGTATGAGAAAAGAATGAAACTGTAAGAAAAAGGAATATGAGAGGATGCGCAGGAGGAGATTGAGAAGATGTGCAGTGTGAGATGAAACGCAGAGCAGAATAACAGGACAAGTTGAAGAAGAGAGGAATGACAGAAGGAGTTGATGCAGAGAAGACCTGCTAAACAGACAGAGGAAGAGAAGAACAAAAGTTTGTAGAAGACCAGATTTACAGAACAAAGAAAGATTGGTAAGAATTGATTCATCTGTATAGTTGACTGTTTATTTATTCACACTTATTCTAGGGAGGTTGGGAGGTGCTCGGGAGGACTTTTGTCCTCAGAGGTTCAAGTGGAAGCTTGAACACAGGAATTTTTAGCTTCCATTTGGTTGCA
>SNQJ01S0071366.1:57717-96049 GCA_010110895.2 Picea sitchensis | reverse complement strand
GTTGTATCTGCATGTGCATTTTCCTTCATGTCCAAATACCTTCATCAATCTTGTGGTCCAAAACCCATGACTAGGGTTGACATCAATGACAACAACCAATCTTCCAACAGACATTGTATAAAGTCTCATGGTTGCAGAAAGATCATTAGGTAGCAGTCACTCAACAATGCCTGGTTGAATTTAAAATAGGAGAACATAGAGATGATATTATGTGTGATGTGATTCCCATGGATGTATGTCATGTTTTGTTGGGAAGATTGTGGCAGTATGACATGAATTTAATTCATGATGGGAGGGAGAATACTTACACCTTAGAAAAGAATGGTAGGACACACATGTTGTTGCCAATTGAAGAAAAGAAGGCGAAGGATGAAGCTAGAATGAGCATACTTATCATGAGTGGGAAGGAAATCTTTAATGAAGTAAAGAAGAAACAAGAGATGCAGTTTGTTGTAGTGAGAGAGACGAGGGTTATCCTTACCAATACTTCAATGGAAGATTTTCTTGAGGAAGTTCATGAACTATAAGAGAATTTTGTTGACATTCTAGTGGATGAGTTTCCAAACTCATTGCCACCTATCAGGAGTATCAACCATCACATTGACTTGATACCAGGAGAAAACCTGCCAAATAAAGAAGTGTATAGGTTGACACCTCAAGAGAATGAGGAGGTGAAAAGACAGGTTCAGGATCTATTAGACAAAGGGTTGGTCAAAGAAATCTTGACTCCAAGTGCAGTGCCAACTGTATTAATTCTAAAGAAGAATTGAGGATGGAGCATGTGTACAAACTCGAGGGACATAAACAAGATCACCATCAGATACAGATTTCCATTACCAAGGATGGATGACTTGATGGATTTCCTAAGTGGAGCTAACTATTTTTCAAAAATAGATTTGAAAAGTGGATATCACCAGATAACGATGAGAGAAGTTAATGAGTGGAAGACAACATTCAAGAAAAATGAGGGGTTGTATGAATGTCTAGTTATTCCTTTTGGCTTGTTGAACACCCCAAGTACTTTTATGAGGCTAATGAATGAAGTGTTAAAATATTTTATTGGTAAGTTCGTGATTTTATATCTGGATGATATACTGTTATTTAGCAAGACTAAGGAGGAGCACTTGAGACATTTGACATTGATGATGAGGAGTTTGCAACAAGAGAAGTTGTTAATTAATATGAAAAAGTCCTCTTTCATGAAGACATAACTCATATATTTGAGTTTTGTGATTTCTTCAAATGAATTGAAGATTGATCCTGAAAAGGTGAAAGCGATCAGAAAATGGTCGTCACCGAAGAATATATTTGAGGTAAGAAGCTCCCATGGATTAGCAAGTTTCTATCAAAAGTTCATCAAAAAAATTAGTGGGATTAGTTCTCAAATGATGGATATAGTAAAGAAAAGACACAATTCTTTCAAATGGATAGAAGAGGCTGAGAGGAGCTTCAACATATTGAAGGAGAAGATAACGGAACAACTGATTCTTATATTACTAGATTTCAAAAATACATTCCAAGTAAGATGTGACACGAGTGGAGTTTCAATTGGAGCGATCTTAAGTGAATATAACAGACATGTTGTGTATTTCAGCGAGAAGTTGAATGAAGCTAAAAATAAGTACTCCACATATGACAAAGAGTTCTATGCCATAATTCAAGCCTTGAATAAATGGAGGCACTATCTCATACTGAAGGAGTTTGTTTTGTATAGCGACAAACAAGATTTGCAATTCATAACCATACAGGAGAAGTTAAACCATAGACATGCTAAGTGGATAGAGTTTATGCAAAATTTCACTTTTGTCATTAAACATATTTCTAGAAATGCTAACAAGGTTGTTGATGCATTGAGCAAGAGAATATTGACTCTGCAGGAATTTCAATTCAAGATCTTGGGGTTTGACCAACTTAAGGAAATGTATCACAGTGATCCCGATTTTGGAGAGGCATATGAAGTGTGTGAAAATCCTGTGCTCAAAGACAAAATCTAGTGGGTCGAATATATGATTCAAGATGGGTTGTTATTCAAAGGATGTCGGTTGTGCATACCAAGATGCTTGATGAGGGAGAATTTGTTGAAGGAAAAGCATAGTGGAGGTCTAGTCGGACACTTCGGCCATGGAAAAACATTTGCCCAATTAAATGGTTCATATCATTGGCCAGGTATGAGAGCAGAGGTGACGATATTTGTGAACAATTGTAATATTTGTCAGTATGCCAAGGGGAAGAAGAATAACACTGGGTTGTATCAGCCATTGCCTATTCCAAAGAGGCCTTGGGATGCAATAAGCATGGATTTTGTGGTGGGATTGCCAATAACATAGAGAGGAAGTGATTCCATATTTGTAGTGGTGGAAATATTTTTGAAGATGGCACACTTTATCCCATGCCAGAAGACCAGTGATGTAATGCATGTTACGAATTTTTTTTCAGAGAGGTTGTGAGACTCCATGGATTTCCCAAGAGTATAGTTTCAGACAGGGATACCAAATTTGTTGGTCATTTCTAGAGGACGTTGTGTAAAATGTCGGGGAAAGAGATATATTTTAGTTTTTCATATCATCCACAAACGGATGGACAGATTAAAGTGGTGAATAGAAGCTTAGGATATTTGTTGAGGAGTTTGGTCACTAAACACCATAGTCAGTGGATCAGATTCTAGCACAAGCAGAGTTTTCATATAATGACTCAGTCAATAGAAGCACTGGGAAAATTCCATTTCAAATCATGTATGGAATGAATCTGAGAGGAGTGTTGGAGTTAATGGATCTAAAGCAGAGAGAGTTTAGGAGCACTGGAGTCGAAGAATTTGCTGTAGAAATGCAGTACTTCACAATTAGATCAAGGAATAGTTGAAGAAGAGCATCAATGAATACAAGCGTGGAGTTGATCAACATAGGAGAAATCTTGAATTTGAATTTGGATATCAATTCCTAGCACATATAAGGAAGGAAAGGTTCCCTAGGGGAACATACAATAAGTTGAAGCTGAAAAATATAGGACCGTGTAAAATTCTAAGGAGATTTGGTGAGAATGCTTGTGAGTTAGAGCTTCTAGAAGATGTGGGTATATCACCCATATTCAACATTGCAAACCTGTATCAGTACAGGGAAGAAAAAACTAGAGGGTCATAATATCGAGGAGAGATCCAGTGGAGAAAGAATATTCCTATAGAAGAAAAGTTGCATATGGAAAAGATCATAGATCAACGACTTGGTAAGAAGAACATAAGAAAAATGTATTTTGAATATTTGGTGAAGTGGAAAGGATGACCAGTAGAATATGCTAGTTAGGTTGGTGAAGCGGATATCCAAAAGCATGGAAGATCGGTGCAGGAGCTCGTGGATAGGAGTCCATGAATTTTTCAGCCAAGGGAGTATGATGCAGGAGCATCACCAGCAAAGCACAAGCATGGAAGATAGTTGGGTGCACTAGCGCATATTTTGAAATGTTTTGAATTTCAAAGATCAATGTATTAATGTAATATTTGACAAACATTTTTTAGTTATGAACATATTTAATGATCGGAGGCTAAACCATCACGTAAGATCGGTGGGGAATGTATTTTTTTTTATGAGATAGATCATAGTATATATATGGAGCTTATGCTCTTATCTGTCTGACTCGATATTTATTGTAATAAATGATAAGTAGTTGATAGCATTCAATTCCGATAGGATAGCATAGAGTAGTTAGAGGGAATGTCTCAAGAGAGTCCCTTTGTATAAATCTTTGTATTGTTTTTTAGAAGAGGTTGTTGATAGAAGATAGTTAATCAGTCACTTCTTAATCTAATGTGTAGATCGTCATTGTAAGTCAAGAACTGGGAGATACAGAGAAATATTGTATGAATGTATGTAAGTTTCAGTTGAATGGATATAATAGAGGAATATTGTTCTTATGTGTATATTGAATGAATGGTAGACCTTATGTTAATTTTCAATTGTCTATTATTTATTGTTCTTGTATCCATGACCTCATTTGCATAGTTGAATGTATGAGTCACTGTGAAGAGTAATTAAGTTTCAATTATTTTTGTTCATTGAGAAAGTGCAAGGTGTGCATAGTGTCTGCAAGGAGTGCATGTCCGAGTCTGTTTCGATTCGAAGCTCAGAAGAGATAACGAGAACTTGTATGTGTGCAAGGAGTTCATTGATGTCTGCAAGGAGTGCAGGACAGAGTTTTTAGACTCGAAATCTTAGGAGAAGTAGCGTGAATTCAATCATGAAAGACAAAATTAGTTGGAGAACAGTCACAATAAGTACAAAGTCATCCACAGGGGAGTCAACTGTGGAAGAGAATTTGTTGCAAGGTGTGCACAGATCGAGATTTTGAATAAGTGTCGAAGGGGGTGTTCATAGGAACCAGAGGAAACCAAGGAAGTAAAGCTCAGGAGGGAGAGTGGTGGAAATTATTCAAGGGAAGTCCCTAGAGTCTTCACTGAAATTAGTGGACAAGATTTTTTTTGAGAAAGAGGCGAACAATTCTAGACCGTCAGATCTAGGAACTACATGGAGGATAGTCATAAGGTGTTTCAACACTTCAGAGTTTGGAACATTGGAAGTCTTGATGAAGGTGAAGTCATGAATGGATCTCAACCATTGAGCGTGAGAGGGGCGCGTGGCAATAGATTAAGGAATTCAGGAATTGGAAGCCCAGAGGTTCACGGGCGAGAGACCTAGATTTTCGTGAAGTTGTGAAACCTGAACCATTGTGGAGCCAGAAAATCCGAAGAGACACGTAGCAGAATTCCAGAGACTCGGAGAAGCATGTTTCAGGAAAATTTAAGGGAAGAGCTCAGGATATCCCCGAAGCCCGAATTGCGAAGGGATAGACCCATAGTCATAGCCATGGTCACCAGGAGAAACAAAGGACCCAAAGAGTCTCTTCGACTCAGTATTTTAAATGATCCAATACCAGGAGGTCAAGAAACCTTTTGGAGGGAAGGGGGTCTATGCCAAAAACACAAACCACAGTGTAAGTCTTCCCACGATATAGAAACCATAGTCATGGCTTCAAGGATAGCCTCATCCGAAGGCAATTCAAGATCCAAGAAATTACATGAATGAGGAGGCCCAACACTCCCAAAGGGTGAGGTAAACTGACCATATTCCATATGATGATGGAGGCTCTGGCTAGGATTGGTAGAGTCTATCAATGAAGAATCACAAGCACAAGGGATTGAGGATCTACAAACAAAGAGATCATATTCACAAGGAGACTCAAGATCACTTGGAACAAGAGGGGGAAGCAAGGACTCCCATGCCCCCATTGGATAAACCAACAGATCAATTTCTTAGACCAAGTATCGAGAAGGAAAACATGAGTGAACAAGTTCCTTCTCATGAGAAATTGAGCACCGAGGATAAATGCCACATAATTCACCTGTGGTGGGGTAGAATCTAAATGAATACTAGGAACATATAAAGGGGTAGCCTGAAATAACGTTGAATTACGATGGTGAATATTAGATGCCAACTGGTCTATAGTGATAATGCTTCCATTGTGAGGGAAATACATCACTCGGAAGAGCATAGACACCATAACATTCATAGCATATACATAATCACGACTGGGAAGAATATTGAAATCTAACAAGAATTAAGTTCAACCCTTATTTGAAAGGGTGTAGAAGAAGGAATATGAGGCTCAACAAGGTCATTCCAATCAAAGGAAACCGTCCTACGGCTTGGAGGGGGTGTTCTCGAAGTGAGAAGAATGCCCCCTTGTTCTAAAAGTACTGAACTGGAAATGATAAAAACATAGTCGGTAGACACATATCTCCCCAAGAGAAGAGGGGGATCAACCGAAGATTGCATCGATGTGACCACTTTGGTAGACTCAACACTCTCCAAGATAAGAGTAGGATCAACTGAATATTGCATCGACGTGACCACTTTCTCAACCACTGGTTGAATAGGCTATGAGACAACATGGTCTAAAGGTGCATCACCCCACAAAAGGGAAGTGGGATCGACTGAATATTGCATTGGCACGACCACTTTCTCAACCACTAGCTGAATAGACTATGAAGAAACCTTAGAAGGCTCAGAATCATAAGATCTTGTAGACATGGACCACAATATTTTTACCTCTAGAAGGCCAGGGAATAAATGAGTAAGGTGATATCCCTTGCAAAGCTTACAAGGGAAATTAGGCTTACGTCCTATCCATCTAGGTTTCTCAATAGAATCAATGCCCCTAGTATGACTAGAATTGGTTGGTTGCTTGTCCCCAACGCGACTAGCAAAGGTTGTTGACATATCACTAACATGACTTGTATAGGTTGGTGATTGCTCAATAACATGCCTCGAGGAGGCTACAGACCTATCGCTAATATGAATAGGAGTGACTGGAATTCCCCCCCCCAACATGACTTGTAGAGGTTGGGTGCTTGCCCTAGGCATGACTTGCAGAGGCCGGGTGTTGGTATTCAACATGACTTGCAGAGGTTGAGGAACTATCTCCAACATGACTCACATAGGTTGGTGATTTCTTCTTCCTATTCTTCCTCTTTCTATTTCGTTTAGACTTTCGATTACTAGTAGATATACTTTGACTAGGGAAGGAAGAAGGAGGAGGAGAAGACTTTGTTGACGAAGGAACATCAACATGATGCCCATGACATAGGGTTTTTAACTAAGAAGCATTAAGAGAATTTTAGAAATTTGGAATGGTACCCAACCAAACCGGTAGTCCAACATTCAACCCAGGAATGTACAAAGTGGCCATCAAAGGGACATCAACATTTCCAAAAAATGGAAAAGCACAAGAATCCCCTTGCGAAGGAGTTCCTTGGTTTGTATCATCATGAAATTTATCCATGAATATATTATGCACAATTTCTCCCCTTGTGGGATCGTTAAAGTCCATAAAAGTCTCACACACTGACTCTGGCGAAACAGTGTTATAAAAAACCACACCTATAAAGAGGTAGCTCCACGTTTCTAAGAGGAAGAACGAAAAGTCCTCATGACTGGTGGAGTGGGTGGTCGACCACCTTAGGTCATAGGCCCAAATTAATGAATGAATGACTCACTATGGAAAAATATGGAGAACAAAGCACACACTAAAAGTTTCCTAAAGATAAATCAAGAAGTTGACTAACTAGTGGGAAGGACAGTTACACCAATTGACACTAGAGAAACTAATCGATGTAAGTGAAAATCAAACATGGAAGCACCCTATGGGTATACTCTACGAAGAGAAATTCGACATCTTCCCCAAGTACCATGGTATACCCCTGCAGTCACCTATGTAAGTCCCTAAAATATGGGCAACTAGGTTTCTAGCTCACAGTCAGATACCAGGTAGGTTCAATCGACAGTCCAACAGATTGTAATGAGAAGGATAACAAGTCCAAATCCTATCAAGGGTATCGAAATAAAATGACCCATAAGACAACAAAGGATATCAAATGGATTTGAGGTCCACGAAGCTCCATAGAAAAATACAGTCAGTATAATTCCCGAGACAGACCCTCAGTATACATTCTCCACTATGTTCAGTCTGGATTTGGAGGGGTTATATCTGCTCCCTTTCCTCACATGACATCATGTTTATTCCTTGTGTTAGAGTGGGGTCCTGGATAAATTTTACAACACTGGACTTAAGCACTCCCTAACTCAAACTCCAATGTTTGATTTAGCGGCCTTGAAGATTTTCCTCTCCAACCTAATTCAAGGCCCTAAAACCCTAAAGTAGTTTGTTGACCCTACAAACAGAAAAATTCTAGTGTACTTTAGATTAAGCATTCCTTTTAAAGGCTTGATTTACTCATAGGGTATGGTAGTGAAACTAATGGTGTTGTAAAGATACGAAAAGGAGGAGAAAATTAAATCACTTTGAAAGCAAAATTACTTCAAAATTTAAAAGAAATCTTTGTAACTAACTCTTTTTTAACTCAACTTTTCTTAACTAACTTTTCAAGATCTTGTAAAGAAAACATAAAACCTACTTTCTCTTGACTAAAAGCTACTTATGTTTCAAGAAATCAAGAAGAACTTGAAAGAAAGACTATTTTTCCTTTTTGTAAATAACCAACTCTAACTACTTTACCAAACTGAAATGAAAATCGTTTTTTTTTTATTTGCTTTAAAGAGAAAAACTAAAGTAAATCTTTTTATTTTTTCAAAGAAAGTAAAAAGGATAAAACAAAAACTAGAAAAAGACTGGAAAATACCTTTATCCCACTACGGATCGCATGGATTCAATCAAGAAACCAATAAGGAATATCTACAACTTAACAATGCACTTAAAACCTTTTTAAGGGTAAACACAAGAAGACTCAGAAAAACAAGTAAATTGAAACCTATACCCAGGCTATAGCCACAAAAAGAGACTCTAGACTGATCCAAGAAATCCCTGAGAAATAGGCAAACTCCCTCTTTTTTCCAAAACTTTCATGACACAGTGACGTGGGCTATTTCATCAGCAACCTACGTATGTATGTGGGATGTTTATTGAGTAGGATGCATATGTACGTGGGCTGACCCAATACAGGGAGTGTACAAATATGTATCTCTTTAAAAAGAAAAGACCGGGCAATTTTACAAGGTAGGGACAACTGGTATGCACCCTGGAGGTGATCAAAATCCTTTGACAGACTAAGAAAACTTGAAAAAAACTTGAAAGGAAAAAAACCAATCAAAGAACCCAAAATCCCCTCAAAAACCCGAGAGACTTCCCCAGTATGGTCACCAGTTATGCTAGCTAGAAAAATCTTCCTTTAACTACACTAGAGTTCAAGATGTAGATAGAGTGGATAACCATCTAAAAGTCAATAGATTCTACTCTACCCCAAACATACCAAAACTAATGTAAATAAAGAAAACAAGAGAAGAGACCGGGTAACTATACCTTTGATCTCACGTCTAGTGATGATCTCCTCAATCTTGGAAGTTCCACTGACTGCACATCTCCTCCTAAGGCTGACCTACATCCAAATATAGGAGAAAAAGAACTACAAGCATCCTATTATATCCATAAGTTAGGGTTAGATATTAAATTCTATGTATAAATCAATGAAAATACTCAAAACATCATCATTTGGGACAGGAAAATGTGATTATTTTATTCATCATACAAAGATTATACCTTACAATTTGTTTTGGCCACTATTCCACGAACCTAGTCTGGGATCCTCTTTACCATGCTCCAAGTGCACCTTGAATAGACTTCTTCTCGCAACCTTCTTATCACCTCAATGGAAGGGAATGGGTTGAATGGAGGAATACGGGGATGATGAGGGAATGTTGAGGCAATATCTCATAAAAGGCATCAATATCTTGGGCAAGGAGGGGAAGTGAAATTGGGTAGAGTTTCCCTGTTCTTATTCTTGGATATGAAATGAAACCCAAACACCTCCTTTTATATGCCAAAAGGATGGTTATTCAGTTGGGTGACAAACTATAGAAGGTGGATTAGTTGGAAAAATTCCAATAGCCCGTGAATTTCAACAAATTCCTTGCAACTTTTTATTTTTTGAAAATTTTGCAAGCATACACAGGATGTAATGGTGAAACATTTATATGTAATCTAGATTTAGTGGTGCAACAATCATATGTATGCGGTTTTTAATGGTGCATGGTGCGTACATCTTCTAAAAAATGTTTTTTTAAGAAGAACTTCTCAACAATGCTTTGGAAAATTATGCAAGTAAGAGGGATAAGGCCATGTTTGCATGAGTAGGGAATTTTAGGACTATAACACCCTCGTTAATCAAATAGTGTATAGACACAATCAAGAAGTGCCACCTATGTCAGATATTTTCTCGGAAGATGTAGGCACACCCTGCTCCCATGTTTCCAGTTAGTGTTGTTGGTACTTTCACTAAGTGTGGGATTGATTTCACTACATTCCACCTGGGTTCAGTTAGGGGTCATTTTTATATCATTGTGGTAGTAGAATACTCCCCTAAGTGGGTCAAATCCATGCCAACATTTAGTAATGATGGGGAAAGGATAACATTTTTTGTTTTCAACCAGATTGTAGCTAGGTTTGGTATACCGAAGGAGATTGTCACAGACCATGGTAGTCAATTTCAAAATAATATGATGACTAAGTTAACATCAAATATTGGGTTTAATAAATAAAATTTGTCACCCTACTATCCCCAAGAGAATGGTCACGTGGAGGTTCTCAATAAGTGTCTTAATAAAATTCTCCAATGGATAAACAATTCGGCTAAGTCAAATGGGCATTTTATGTTGTACTCAGCACTTTGAGCATATAGAACTTCTGTCAAGACTGTTATAGGTTTCTCTCCTTTCCAACTTGTTTACGGGTCAGAGTCATTCTTTCCCATAGAGTTTCAGATTCCTTCTCTTAAGTTGGTAGTGAAATTATTGCCCGACACAACTACACTTAGAGAGCATCTCCTCTATCTCAAACATCACAATGAACAACATCGATAAGAAGCCTTTGCTAATGAGGCTCATAATCAATGTGTCAAGTGAAAATATGATCGATCTGTCCTCCCTAGAGTTTTCTCTGAAGGCGATCTTGTTTTGGTCTATGATCAAGATAAATATCTCTTGGGGGCAGGAAAATTTAAACCCATGTGGTTCAGATCATTTATTGTTAAGAAATTTTTGGAAAAGGCTCTTATCAATTGGTTGGATTCAAAGGTAATGATTTTCCTGAGCCTAGAAATGGGATCTACCTTAATAAGTATTATGCTTAGGTTGGTCACCTGAGTGTGACTTCTTGTAAATAGTGTATATTTTTATTTGTACATTTTAGTATTTTTTTTTTTTTTTTTTATGGACGTGTAGTTTATTGTGTTTCTTCATTGTGGAAAATGTCAATTGAATTTGAGGTTTATGTTTTGTTCATGAAAGGTGATAGATGGCACACTCTAAGTCTTTCTTCCACAGCTTGGGTGATCTTCACACCCACTATTTAGTTGATATCTTATGTAGGTGTTTTTCTAGGAGAAGCAACCAATAACATTGTCGAGTATAGTGTCATAATAGAATTACTTTGTGATGCATTTCCACATGGTGTTTCTCATCTTTGGGTTCATTTGGATGCTCAACTTGTAGTGTCATAGTTAAATGGAGTGTATCACTTCCACAATCCAACCCTTCACTGATGATTCCTTAGCGTATGTCTCTTAGAAATTTATTTTGATTATATTACATATATTCACATTCCTAGGAGATCTAATCAATTAACCGATTCATTAGCTAATCATGTATTAGATTGAAATATTTCACATACATAAATATAAAAGAACAAACATACACGAACATGTAAATACATTTGTACAAAAGATATCTACTCCATAAGGAAAAAAAATATGTATATATATAATATGTCCAAAATAATGTCACAATACAACATTTTGGCCATAGGCCTCAGAAGTGCCAATAATACACCATCAGGCTTCTTCCCTCAATAAATATGGGAGATACAAAAAATGGGTGCCCTCGGCATGCATAATGTCCGACACTAATCTAAGATCTAGGACTATATGCCCTAGTATAATAGAATACGATGTTAGCTAGACACCAAAATAGCTGGACCCATGCCCTGGGTACTCCCACTACTTGAGTCTGCATGGATGGCAGAATATCCTCGATCTCTTCCATGGACATGCTACGAGTGAGGAAATTCATGTTCCTCTCTACCTACCTCACGAATCTCTCAACCTCTACTGATGGCCCTGCCTCTTCTATGACTCCTCCCAAATTGATCTTCTCTCGTGGAAGATGTCAAGTCTATGGGAATTCCACTAGCCTCACTGGACCCACATCTGTACATAAAAGGTTTTACGTTAGTATTCTGATGTTACCAAAAACATGTTTTCTTTTCTTTTATAAAATTGAAAAATTAAAAATTAAAAAATTAAAAAGTTAAAAAATAAAAAGTATGAGTAAGTACCTATATCCCCACATACTGGACCAGGGGGCATAGGCATGTTTGGGTCCCTCAAGAAACTGATACCCACATATGGGTAGTCCTCGATGGTGGGAATTTGTTGTTTCCATAATTCAAAGAACTTGTCATGATAAGCCTCACATACTCATCCTCCTCCCTAGTGGGACGTTAAAGAAGCCAATATACACAATGTTGGAAAGGAGGCTATGTGTCCCTGCACACCCTCCCTCGAGCTCATCCTTGGCACTTTTTCAAAGAAGAATGTGCACAACACTGCCCCAAATCCAAAGTTCCTCCTCTATCTCCACTTGCACTCTATCAGTTGAATTTTCATGTGATTGAGCATCGTGGTGCTCCAATCGAAAATAACAACTATAGAAATTGCATAGTATAATGCACATGGGCCTGAGAATCCTGGTGTGGAGCAATGAACCCTATCATCCACCCAATCATGTATAGTACCACCCTCAAGCTCATATTTTTGATATTTTGTATAGACACTTGAGACCCCACCTTCTTTGTTCTAGCCTCACAATGCATATCAATGTAGTGGGCTATGTTATATGGCTCGGGAAGGAACGTATCCAAGTTTACCGGTTCTCCCCTCCTAGAGAGACCGGTCAAGAAGTAAAGGTCTTCGGTGGTTGGTTTTAGTGATTATCCCTCTATCATAAAATCCTCTACTCCTAGATTCCATTACTCTATCATATGGTTTAGAAGTCATGGTTGAGATCTCATAAGGGGACAACTAAATAATTTTCATAATCCAAATTTTTTTTAATGTTTCCACCGTTGTCGGGTTATCCTCAACCATTTTTTCAACCTCTTCATGTTCTCTTTCCCTCCAACTCACATACATCCTGATTCATGTCAACATTTTGGGAGTTAGTGCTTCTCTTTTTCCAAATTTTTAAGCATGTACATGCCCTTTTTTGGTATCATTATCGTATGTACACTTGCTAAGAGAATCTCAGCTCATGTACATACGCATGATGACTGTGAAAATCATGCGTACAGGCACGGGTTAATATTTTGAGCGCACGACCCCCAAATCTATCTAAAAATTTAAATGAATGGATGAAATTGCAAGTAAAAGGGAATATTACTTACTTGACCCAAGATTGAGTTGATTTCTCCACCGATTCTCTCCAAATGTCAATTGGAAAGAAGATGGTTTTGGTTATTTTTGGCAATTTTCAAAGTGTAATTGTAAAAATGCCCCCTTTTACCTCTATTTATAGATTTTTGACCCTGGTTTTACCCTGATTTCTTCTATTTTTGTCACTCGATGGATGTTATGGCTCTTCTTGGTAATCTTTTGGTCCTTTAAAATTGTTTTTCCTTTGGATTTGGTATTGTTTGATGAATGTGTACTACTTTTACAATCTTGTGACAAATTCAGGATTTCACCATTTTCATTTAGGATAAGTTCTCACTACCTTTCATTTTGCATCCTATTGACAGTTTACGCTTTTCCATAGGATTGACCCCACCAAAGTGTGACACAAAACCTTCTATGCTTCTTTAGAAGTGTCGTAATTAGGTGGTAGAGCCTTTCCCTCCATGGATTCCCTAAGTAGATCCTTGTGTTGTGTTTCAGTGTCCATGCTGTGAATTTCTTATATGATTGGGAGTCCTTTTAGTCCCGCCATGAATTTGTGTTGAAGACTCACTCTTCTTCATCATCGTTTTCTAGCCTATACCCAAGGGACTCCCTAAGAGCATGTTTTTTATCTTTCAAGCTCACTTAAACTTTGAAAGCGACATATAATGAGAAATTATTTATCCTTTTTGGCCTCATTCAAATTACTTAATAAAAGGAGCCCCCCTGGAGTCTTCTTTAATCCCTTTTCAGACTCTCTAAAATTGAAATGATTTCTGAGCAATCTTGTTTCCCTTCACACTCGTCAAAGTGAAATTTGAAGGCACATCTATCCAGCGATAATGTACCCCTTTTTCGGTTGGAATGGATATTTTTAGGAAAAAGGTACACCCTATTTTTATGAAAAAGGTACACATGTTATATGATACCTTAGTCAAGGCTTGGTTGGACCGGAACTCAACTACACTCACATTGAGAAACTAGCTTTGGCAGTTGTCCATTATTTCCAAAGATTTTGTCATTATATTCTACCTTGTAAGACCACCGTCATAGCCATCATTAATCCTTTTCAATATGTGTTGACACAATGGGTTATCGGTGGGAAGATTAGTCAATGGATAGTCATTCTTCAATAATTTGATTTGTAATTTGTTCCGGCGAAGACTAAAAAGTATTTGGTCTTTGATGAACTAATTTCAGAACTTCATATTGAGAGTGGCAATGAGCTACCCGAAGAATCATTGATCAATGAGGATCTCTTCCTTGTTGCATCTTCTAACCCTTAGTATGGATATATACTTTCCTATCTTCATAACTTGAATTTCCCTTTCTTTTATTCTCGCGATGAGCATCGACGGATATGCCATCAAGCGAAAAATTATCTTATCATCGGGGAGTTAATTGCATTCTTTATCGTTCTCTGACTCATGAGGAGGCACATATTGTGTTGAATGAATTCCACACTCAAGAATGTGGAGGTCACTTGTCTAGGTTGGAAACATCCCAGAAAATCATTCATGTAGGATACTTTTAGCCCTCATTAATAAAATATTGTATAGAGGGAGTCAAGAAGTGTCACCTATGTTAGATCGTTTCTCGGAAGATGCAAGAACACCCTGCTCCCATGTTTCTGGTTATTGTTGTTGGTCATTTCACTAAGTGGGGGACTGATTTCACTACATGCCACCTATATTCATCTAGGGGGCATCATTATAGCATTGTGGTAGTAGACTACTCTACTAAGTGGTTCAAAGCCATGCCAAATTTTAGTAATGAACAATGTTTTTTGTTTTCAACAAGATTGTAGCTAGGTTCAGTATACCGAAGGAGATTGTCACAGACCATGGAAGTCAATTTCAAAATAAGATGATGACTGAGTTAACATCAAATATTGGGTTTAATAATGAACATTCATCACCCTACTACCCACATGTGAATGGTCAGGTGGAGATTGTCAATAATTCTCTTAAGACTATTCTCCAACGGACAATCAATTCAGCCAAGTCAACTTGGAATTTGATGTTGTAATCAACACTTTGGGCATATCGAACTTATGTCAAGAATGCTATAGTTTTCTCTCCTTTCCAACTTGTTTATGGGACGGAGGTAGTCTTTCCCATAGAGTGCAAGATTCCTTCTCTTAATCTGGCAGTGAAATTACTGCCCGACACAACTGCACTTGAAGAACGTCTCCTCTATCTTGAGCATCTCGATGAACATCGTCGATATGCAGCCTTGGATATCAAGGCTCATAAAAAACGTTTCAAGTGTCAATATAATTGGTCGGTCTACCCTACAATTTTCTTCGAAGGAAATGTTTTCTTGGTCTATGATCAAGATAAATATCCCTTGGGGGAAGGAAAATTTAAACCTGTGTGGTTCAGACCATTTATTGTTAGGAAATTTTTGGGAAAATGTGCTTATCAATTGGTTGACTTCAAAGGTAATACTTTTCTTGAGCCCATAAATGTGATCTACCTTCAAAATTATTACGCTTAGGTTGGTCACCTGAGTGTGACTTCTTATAAATAATGTATATTTTTATTTATACACTTTAGTATATTTTTGTTTTATGGATGTGTAGTTTATTGTGTTTTTGCATCATGGTAGATGTCAAGTGAATATGAGGTTTATGTTGGGTTCATGAATGGTTCTAGCCAACACACATGAAGGCTTGATTTCCCAGCTTGGGTGATATTCACACCCACTGGTCAATTGATATCTTTTGTAGGTGTTTGTCTATGATAAGCAACCAATAATATTGTCAAGTACAATGTCGTAATAGAATTACTACGTGATGCATTGTCACATGGTATTTCTCACCTCTGGGTTCATCTGGATGCCCAACTGGTAGTGTCACAGTTAAATGGAGTGTACCGTGTCCACTATCCCACCCTTCATTGAAGATTACTTAGGGTATGTCTCCTAGAATGTTATTTTGATTATATTACATATATTCATGTTCCTAGGAGATCTAATCAATCAACTGATACATTAGCTAATCATGTATTAAATTGACATATTTCACACACATAAATATAAAATCACATACATACACGCACATGTAATGACATTTGTACAAAAGATATTTAATCCATAAGGAAAATATATATGTATATATATAATATGTCCAAAATAATGTCACAGTACAAAATGTGGGCCATAGGCCTTGAAAGTATCAATAATACACCGCCGGGATTATGCCCTCAATCCATATGGGAGATACAAAAAATGGGTGCCCTTGGCACGCATAATGTCCAACACTAATCTAATATCTAGGCCTATTTTCCCTATTATAATATACTACGGTGTTAGCTAGACATCATAATAGCTGGACCCATGCCCTGGGTGCTCCCACTACACGAGTCTGCATGGATGGTGGAAGATCCTCGATCTATGCCATGGACATGCTACGAGTGAGGGATGTCATGTTCCTCTCTACCCACCTCAGGAATATATCAACCTCTACTGATGGCCCTTCCTCTTCTACAACTCCTCTTGGCTAGATCTACGCTCGAAGATGACGTTGATTCCGAGGGAATTCCACTGGCCACACTAGCCCCACATATGTACATAATAGGTTTTAAGTTAGTATTGTGATGTTACCAAAAACATGTTTTCTTTTCTTTTATAAAATTGAAAAATTAAAAAGTTTAAAGTTTAAAAAATTGAGTAACTACCTATATCACCATGTGTTGCACTAGGGGGCATAGGAACATTTGGGTCCCTCAAAAAGTTGATACCCACATATGGGTAGTCCTCGATGGTGGGAATCCGGTGTTTCCACCACTCAAAGAACTTGTCATGATAAGCCTCACATACTCATCCTCCTCCCTGGCATGACATAAAAGTATCGCATTGATCTAGATTTTATGAGAAGAAAAAAATGAATACATATTATTAAAATATGATTAACACAAAATAACATAGATACAACAAAAATGGTTTTCTATTCAATAAGGAAATAAGCCAAAACTGTAAAATGCAGCGGAAAATAAGCTTGTTGGAATGGTGGCGGCTTATCTCTGAGAAGAGATGTGACGGTTGCACTCATTCGCAACAAGATGATTACAATGAGGCTCTGAAGGAATTTTTACAATAAATAGGAATGTCAAAAACCCTAGACATCCAAAACCCTAACCCTAGGAGATGAAGCACCAAAAGTCATGTGGTCCCTGTTTGGGTAAGTTAGTACATCAACTTCCCGGGGTCATAACTTTTGCATACGATCTTCATTTAAGGTGCATGATGGCCCATTGGAAAGGTATCGTCAAGGAGATTCATTTTGGGGGCTCAATAAAAGCCTTTGGTTTTCATTGAGTAGCTTGATTCAGAAAAAACTTCATTTAGGCCCTCAAAATGGCCCCAGAATTAAAAAATTGCTAAAAAGAGTAAATTGCCAAAATTGCCAGAAAATTGTTTTGAGCGAGTTGGAAAAGGTGGGTGGCCACTGATATCCACTTGGATAAATCCTCCCTCCTTAGGAAGAAATGGTCTCCATTGTGTTTAGTTCCCCCATCAGATGAGGAAATTAATGTTGAATTTAGCCCCGGGTGAGCCACTTGCCTTGGTGCAGGAGCTTCCCTGCATTGACAACTCGATAAAATTGGATCATTTGTTGTTGAGTGCCCTTGATATATGTGTCCAAAATATAATCACTGGATTCATGTTTCATTCAAATAGGCTTGAGCTCTATTGGTTTCAACTACTATTCTATCTTTGAGGTGTCCAATAATGGTGGGAAATATGGTCGAAGGAGAGCCACATTGAAGACTAGGTGCAGACCAAGGAAAGGGGGAGTGTTGAGCTCAAAAGCATTGCCACCCACAACATTGGTGATGGTTTACACTCCATAATGGAGTGGGAGAAGCTTTCGATGGGTCCCTGGAAGGAGTTCTTTATGCAAGTGCAACCAAACTTTGTCTCCAACCTCAAACTTATGGGGCACCCAATGTTGATCATGGCACTACTTGTACTTGGCATTAGACTTATGTAGAATATCTTGAACCTTTTGGCGGATGTGTTGAATCTTCTCAATGAATCGGGTGTCTTTGTCAGCGTCTGGTGGAGCAAGGGATGATTCGGTCGAGGCGTTCACTAGGGGTAGTGCAACATCCATGGGGCCCAATGGTTGGAATCCCAACCCCATCTAAAAGGGGTTGTGGCCAGTTGAGCTATGCATGGCTCGGTTGTAGCTATGTTTTACATAGGGAAGACTCTCATACCATGTGTGATGGTGTTTTGAATTGTACAAGAGTAGAATATGTATGATCATCTGATTGACGAGCTCAGTTTGGCCATCTGTTTTGGGGTGGAAGGCAGTGGATTTGGTGAGCTTGGTATTGAGCAATGATGAGAGGCTCGACCAAAATGTGTTGAGGAACTTACTATCAAGGTATGAGATAATGGTTTTTGGGATCCCAAAATGTACCCATACTCATTCAAATAATATACTGGCAGTGTCTTATGTTGTGATGTTCTTCTTGCAGGAGGTTAGAATCGCCATCTTGGAAAAGCAATAAACAACCACAAAAACATAGTCATTTCCCCTCTTGGTGGATGGGAGGCCTGACATGTATTCCATTGAGATGGATTACCATGGCTTGTCAGGAGTATGAAGATGGGTGTACAAGCCCTGTTTCTTAGTGGTCAGTTTGGCAATAAGCAGGTGGTGCAGGACCTGATATACTTTTTTACCTCCTGTCAAAGTTTCAGCTAGTAGAAATGTTTATGTATCATTGTCATTGTCTTTTTGACACCAAAGTGTCTTGCCACCCAATTGTAATGAGCTTCTCAAATCATCTTCACATGCTCTCTTGATGGAACACAGAAATGGCCCAAATGACACAAAATCCCATCTTGAAGATGGAAATTAGTTACCATTGAGTTGGTGCCCAACATTTGGTAGTGGTGGAGAAGTCAGGGTCTGTCTCGTAGAGGTGGGGACATCTGGAGGTCTCATGGATGAAAGAGTCTAGCACTGTGGTGAGTGCTACGAGTAGAGGTCGGCTGAGGCAATCAACAATTCGGTTGGTACTTCATGTTTTATACTTGATGTTGAGGTGGAACTACTGTAAGTATGTGGACCGCTTCTGATGGCGGTCATTCTGTAATTTTCCTTGGGTCTACATGAACTGTAGTGGATTGTGATCAGTGTGGATGATTGTCTCCTTCCCAAGAATGTAATGTCTCTACTGGCGACAAGATTTCACAATGGAGTACATTTCTTTGTCGTAAGTAGGGTACTTACAAACAACATATGATAGTGTGTCACTATGATATGCCATGGGGTGCCTGTGTTGAGTGAGAATGATACCCACAACATAGTCTAAAGCATCTATCTCGATCTCAAAGGGATGTTTCAGGTCTGGTAATGAAAGTACTATGGATGAGCACAAACGCTTCTTCAAGTCATCGAAGGCTTGTTATTGGGATAGGCCCCACAAAAATGTTTCCTTGCAGCCACCCCCAATTACTTGGCTGAGGTCCCATGTGATATGAGATAACCCCAACATGAATGAACCTCTCATAGAAATTGGTGAGGCCCAAGAAGCTCTGAAGTTTAGTGAGTGTGGTTGGGACTAGCCAGTCACAAATGACCTAGATCTGGATCCACATGAACACCATGCTTATCAACGATGTAGCCTAAGAAATTGACCCTTTCCATGCTGAAGGAGCATTTTTCCAAGTTTTCATATAGTTCGTGCTACCACAGGATGTGCAGAACCTGTTGAATATGATATAAATGTTCCGCCCAATTATTGTTGTAGATGAGGATGTCATCCAAATACACCAATACAAAATTATTGGTGAAAGGTCATAGGATATCATCCATCATCCTCATAAAGTTTGTTGGAGCATTTGTCAAACCAAAGGGAATGACCAACCATTCAAAAAGACATTCTTTTGACTTGAAGGTGGTCTTCCATACATATGTATGTTCTATTGGGACCTGGTGGTAGCCAAACTTTAGATCAATCTTACTAAAGTATTTGTCCCCCATGAGATGATCAAGAAGGTCGTCGATTTGGGAAATCAGGTACCGGTTTCAGACTGTGATTTTATTGAGGGCTCGGTAATCAATGCAGAGTCTCCAAGTCCCATCTTTCTTCTGCACCAACACGAATGGGCTCCCACAAGGAGATGATATGGGATGTATGTGCCCATTGTAGAGAATTTCTTGGAATTTCCTCTTGATCTCCTCCTTTTCTATCAGAGAGCAATGGTAGACTAGCCCATTGGGTAGTGATGCGCCTAGGGTCAGATCGATGGGATGCTTGACCTGGAAGTGCAAGGGTAACTCGGTAGGAGAGGAGAATATATCTGATTATTCTTCCATGACCTTATCCACTTGCTTCTATTGTGTGGAGAGATCGGTCGCAAAGGCCCTGGATATGGCTGCGATCTTTTTCTCACTCTGAGAGAGAATCACGAAGAAGAAAAATTTTCCGGTTTGAGAGATGACCTTCCTACATTGCTTGGCAGAGATCAAGGAAATAAAACTAGGAGGGATTACCTTAGGTATCCTATACAATTTTATGTTCAAAGTAATGATAGCACTACGAGGCCTAGACTCATATACAACATGACGTTTCCATAAATAAGGTTGGCCCAAAAGAAAATTAAAAACTTTGAGAGGATCAACATCACACAATACCTCATCTTTGAAGGGTTTGATGTCATGCGATAGACAACACTATTGGCTGACAAGGAGATCACATCATTGGCAGAGACATCCAATATGTTATCATCATAAAAAATGTTGTGTGAAATCTAGTTTCAAGGATTGATGTGGAGGCTTGACAAATTAGAAGACATGGCCAAGTCTAGAGGGAGAAGGATATATCTAGTGGTAGTGCAAAGTTGATGGGACCCGATGGGTCACAAATCGTGGGTGCTACAGATCAATGATCGAGGATCGTTTCAGGGGGAGGACTTGCATGAAGGATAATTCCCAAAAGAAGGCTAAAAAGTAAACCATGGTTTCGACTTGAAACCATGTCGCACCACTGGGTGCATTTCGGGGTGATTAGTGGGTTTCCCCAAACCACTCTCCCTCATCCCCAAAATTGGGAAAGTATATAAAGGGGGCACTCGTCGTTATTTTATTAATTTTTCAAATAATGGAATGTTGAAAGTTGGTGTGACCACTCCATTCAAACTAAAGATAAAAAAATACGCCAATCTCACGCCTTTTCCACTCATTTATAGTTATTTTTCATCGCCACCATGGACCCTATCATTATGTCTGTAGCAGATCAAGACCTTGTGTCGAATGAAGAATCCCTAAATGGAAAATATTCAGATGTGTTTGACACTGAAATCACCATTTTGTCCATATCCGTGTCCAAAGCTAATCTGTTTGATAATGTAGGGAAACAAATACCCTTCCTTGGAGTAGTCCAGGCCACTATAGTCCCTTATGCTATCAAGCTCGTGTTCCCTTTCCATGAATTCATAGGTTGGTGCGCAGAGAAATATTCACAGGAAGAGAAAGTTGTCTTAAATAAACAAGGGTTCGAGGTCTTGTGTAGGGTAGAGAGATTGTCAATTCGAAGCACCCTCGACATACCAGATTTCTCCTCCATAGCATCTGAACCATTTGAAGAAGAAAATCTAATCATGGTTTACAGGGAATGTCCCTCACAAGTCAAATATCTATTCTTACAAACAATTGTCAAGTCAGAGCATATTTCTGAAAGTCTATCCCTGCCAATGAGTGTTAATATCATGGTTATTGAAGTCCAATGGGTCTGTTCCATACTGAGTCGGATTTTAGGTCTAAATAATGAAAAATATGTGGTCCAAGTCATGTTAGGTTTTATGTTGGAATTTTTCCATTCAGAGTCCATTCAGTCAGTCTGCATCAGCTTCGATAAATTCATAGTTGATAATATCCACAAATAGCTAGTGAATTTTCAGTCACTAAGTCATTTTAGATATTACACTTGCCTATTGAAGATTTTCTTAGAAACAAACAAGAGAGAGTTTCCTGAAGCAACATTCATATCAACTGAATGTAAAAGGATCACATTACTCATTTTTATGAACAAGGTCATGTCCATGTTTTACAACTTGATTTTCAACACCATCCTACCAAGAGTCCTGGATGACATGAGAAGTTATTTACATCCAAATCTAGAAAATAGAGTGGGGAACTGGGTGTTGTTCATGCATTCAAGAGTGATATGGGTTTATGGTTTTCATGAATCAACCTATCTTCTGCCTATTTTTCCAACACCTAGGGTCTATTCCCTTGATTTCATCAGGAAAAGAAACATATTAGAGACATAGCACTTCTTGAAATTACACAAGGCATCCAAACTCAAATTTCCTTTCATCATTGGACCCTTCATTGTCAAGAAAATATCATGCTTATCTCAGGTCCAAGCCAAGCTCAAGGAGTTTGTATTTTCACAGCTACATATAAGAAGATATGATCCATATCAGGTCATATCTAAGAGAATATTGATGAATAAACATTCCCCCTATGAGCATGAAAATGTTGAGGGATTTGACAAATTGGCAAATCTAGATGTCTGTGTTGATATGGAAGAAATATTGCAACCAAATCAAACACAACAAGTAGAGGCAACCATGCAAAATATTCAAACACAACAAACTCCTCAAAAGCTGATAGTTAAAGTCACCAAGGTAAGTGTTTACAACAAAAGGAGTAGTTTAGAGACCCTGGGCACTAGTAGTCAACAGGCTACCCCTAAGAAGATGAGGATCACACAATCCCCATAGATAGTGGATCTAGAGGAGGAGGAGCCTAAAGAACAAGTGAAGATGGATATGGTGGAAAGTGGCACCAACACTATAGAATTTTGGAAAGGAAGCAAGCTCCAAAGTGAAGGAAGCTCAAGAACTTTCAGCAGCAAAAAACACATCTTTGATAAGGCATCTAGAGAAACCTATCAATCTAAAGAGGATTTTGAAAAACAATATGTTGAAAAAGGAAACTTGGATATGAGTGAAATGAGGGAGTTGATCCTTGAGGTAGAACAATTTCTCAGCACAAATCGTCTCTGTTCACAATAAGAGATATAGAGAAGAAGACATTCAATATAGCAGTTGCATATGAGGATAAGGTATATGAGATTAAGCTAAAATATGACAACATCAGTGCTCCAAACAAGGTGAAATTCCATAGGAATACCAGTGATATGATGTATTCAGATTACTTGGGCCTAAGCCTAAAGAATTCAAGGCTGTCAACTTATACAATAAAGTTGGAAGGGAAGTTGAGGGAATAAAAAGCATCAAGCGGAGCTTGGAAAACTCAGGTCAAGAGGATAGAATCTGAAGGCCCTCGGGGAGTGAAAGCCTCATTAGATGAAAAGGAAAAGATGATTCAAATCTTGAAGAAGAAACTAAAAATGTCTGCCACAAATCATCCACAAACAACAACATTAGTTTCTCTAGAATAGGAAAAGGAGGCATTTCAACAAGAAGCATTGAACTAAAAGGCCAAGGTATTACAACTAGAGAAAGAAAAAATAAATTGGTCACAAAGACAGACAGAATTACCAAACATGATTGTATATGTACCTTCTACTGCAGAGGTTAGGCCGAGCACTGAAGGACTTGTCCAGGCTATGTCACAGGTTCACGGGTTCGAGCTCTCATCCTCCATTTTTCATGACCTTCACTTTGCACCTCAAGTTCTGTGATCTAAAACTCATTCATCAGCCTTGTCGTGGGTGTTGAGCTCCAAATTATTTCATTCCTCTTGCACATGATTTAGACTGACTGTTCATCAAACACTTAGTCTACTTTTGTATCTTGGACTCACGAACTCATTCACCTTACCCTATCACCTACACGAACCCTACATGCTCCTAACTCTGCTACCTACACTTTACCTTCCCACCTACAAATTACCCTTTCCCCCTCTCATCTTCTTACCCTCTCCCTACTTAAACTTTTTTTCAAAGTAATATAGCTCACGGGTGAGTGAACACCAGTCATCCCTCACTCTATTACTCACCTCACTCCCCAACCTGCCAACCCTTCCCCACAACCTACAAACTACCCCCCTTGACTTCCACTACCTACAATTTTCCCTTCACTTACCCTTCCTCTTTCTTTCCCATACTTCACCATTATTCTAAAGTTTTCCCCATTTAAACCATAAACCAATAAGAACATTCCATATGGAAGCATGGAATTGCTACACATGAAATCTCGTGGAGGGGGACATGTGAAATAGTATTATTAGAGACACATGGAAATTTATTACAAAGACACATGGAATTATATGAATGGATGATTCATCAATGACTGGGCATGAGGTGGACGACGACGGGATTCCATTTTTTTTTTATTCGACAATTTTCCAAGGGTCGAATCCTCCAAGCTCCATAATTTCTTCTCTTCTCGTGTTTCTTTCTAAGTGTATCAAACAATTAGTATTATATATAATGAAGAATATAATATCCCAATGCATTTGGGATATACTTTTAAACCAAAAAGTCGAATTTTATGAAGGGAAGCACGAAAATCAATCTGAAATTTGTCCATCAATTTTGATTGATGATGGTTAAGAATTGATCTTATAGAGGCCATAACGTGAGCTCTGGGTGTCAAAATTGCACAAACTTTATACCGTTGGAAATGTATTTCAACGTATAAAATTTTTGTACAGGTTTAAATTGTTGAAATTTTATACATTGTACTTAGAAATTAAAATATCAGTCAACTGCATTTTTAATGGGCCTGCGTGACAACTCAAATTCACGAGTTCATATCTTTAGATCCGGGCGATGTATTTGGGAAAATTGTATATCGTTGGAAAGATGAGACAATGAAGAGAACACAAGAAGTGGTTTACATGGATAAAAAGTTGTTTTTCACTTCCATAAAATTAAATTACACTCGTCCTCTTTTAATGAAAATTAGTTAAATTTTAAAAACAGAAGTTTAATTAAAAACTTTTATTAAAAAGGGAGAGGGACCCATTTTAAATATAATTATATTAATGATGTGATTTCATTAATTATTAATTAATGAGGCATTAATTAAAGGGAATTTTCCAAGAAAAAACTTGTACGGGAATTTCAAGAAAGGGAGAAACCCTAACTACTCAAGTAGCTAGAAAATCTCTTCTTAAAAGGAGAAGAGAGGATTCATCAAGGAGGGTAATAATTAATATTGTTAGAGGGGCAAGGCAGAATATCATAAGAATAAGAAGGTACAACCATGGATACAAAATCAATATTCTGATCAAAATAAATATATCTATATCTTCTACATTTTTTTTATATATTCTTCTACACCACTTCTCATAGCTTTATGCCTGAATCTCAGAGTTGGACACAAGGCTGAGTTGTTGAGTGTTCTTTCTGTATTCTTATAAGAAATTTTTTAATATGATCATGGAGTATTTGCAGCCACATACATGGATATCAAATATTTTGTAATGAAGAACATCTTTCATGGATAAAACTCCACAAAGAATTGCTTCGGGGTCGATCTTGACTATATCTTGTAACTTTGAGTCTTAAGTATAAGGTATTTGAGGTTGACCTATCAAATTCTCTTTTGATCTTAATTGTGGTACTCTGTTAAAATTGTTTGAGATGATCAAATCATTATCTCCTATGAAGAAGATATAGATGTATTTATATATTATTAAGAAGATTGTGTGTGATGTTGATCACAATTTAATTATGATGTTGAAGCCCTCCTTCAATCATTTCTTATTGTGAAAAGACTTTTGTTGCACATAAATATTGTATTCAGGTTGTTGAAGAACCATTTTATTTCATAATCTCGAGAAATAANCCTCATGAGGTTGTCGTTTCGGTCCTGACGGATCCAAGCGTCAACATTTTTAGCGACCATACTGGGGAACGATTTATTTTCAAGATATTTGAGGAACCAGAAATCTCCATGGCTCAAAGTTTCGAGAAGAAGATTCAAGAAAATTGTTGCTTATTTTAAGCATGGCTCACCTTTTTTGTTATTTCAAAAAGAAACGATAAGCACCAAAGATTTGGGAGAATGAACTCCCTGGAAACTCGATTGAAAAAATTCAAAATGAAAGGTTTCATTCATTTCATAATGCTTCCTTATATTCTTCATCAATCCCATCAATGTCTTTGCAAGACTCATCAAAAGGGATAAATACTCAAAGAAGGAGGAGATTTCACAATACCCCTTTAAATCTACCAGAAATAGACTTTCAAATGCTCAATATTCCTATTGAAATTATTTCTACATTATTTGGGGATGCTTCAAAAGATGTAGAGAAACACTTGATTAATTTTAAATGTACATGTTATGATTTCAACCTCACTGAATACAATGTTACATGTAGATTATTCCTACAAACTCTATGAGAGGCTGCTCTTGAATGGTATAGTTAATTAATTCCTAACTCTATTACTAGTTGGGATATATTAGAAGATTACTTTTTAGAAAAGTACATCCCAAAGGTGAATTCATATGTTTTTGCTAATGTTTTAAATGTTGTTGCCCATCCATCCTCTCCCATATGGAAGCAAGATAAAAAAATGACCAATTTGAAGAAGAATCTAATCAAAGAGTGGATGGAATGTTTAATTCAAGTCATGTTGTTGAAGACAAAGATGAAAATTCTAAATTACAAGAAGAAAATTTCAGCTTCCTATATACTCCATATGAAGATATTTCAAGTAATAAATCTGAGAATGAAATTGAGGAGCCTCCACCAAATACACAAGAAGATTTCATCCTTGTAATAGATGATGAAACATCACAAGAGAACTTGCAGCAAGAAGAATTGATGGAAGATATGAATCTTGGAAAGAATGATGAGCAAGATCACATTTACAAGAAATAAGAGTCTTTTCAAGATATTTTTGATGAATCAAGAACCTTGGAAGTGGTTGGAAATGAGGAAAACAATGAATGCATTTTTATGTTGAAAACTCCTCAGCCAACCAAAGTCAATAGTATTATTGAGCAGCGAATAATTGATTTCATTGAATTATGGTTACAATGAATTGTTTCCAAACAATGCAATCAAATCTTCACCACACTTGGTATAATTTTTCTCTAGTACATATTGAGAGTGCCCCTGACTCATTGGTACAATTCCCAACATATCTCATAATTTTGGAGTTCACTCCACAAATCAGATCAATGCTTTAATGGCTCCATTTTAAATCTTCTTACACCTAAGGTTCCTCTTTCTTTCGAGTAAGTTAGGGTAGGTAGATCATGTATGTACATATTTTATTTCTCAGATAAAGTTTTGCACAATAAGGAAGTATTTATATTAAGTTTTGAAGATAACTCCATGAAATAAGGAGAATTGCAAGATAGCTTTTTGAAGATGACTCCATAGCTCAATGGAGAAGGTAACTAGTATTGATATTTTGGTGTTCTCAACAACCCACAAAGGGTCACTGTCCCGCAATTGGAGCCAGTTGTTGACCAAAATTTGGTCATCTATTATTTTCCTGCTTTTGGATTCATAAAATCCTTGATATCAAAAGAATACATTTTTTAACTTTTATCAGTTCATTTTGCAGCCCTCGGTCTCAGGTTCACCACATATTTTTTGGATCAAAAATTTGTTTCTATATGCCTAAGTTACTCAAGATCTTGTCCATAGGTTTGATTTTGAAGAATATTTCTAAGTATCATGTTCTCCTCTCCTCTCCTATATACAATTCTACAATACTTAGAATTTTCATTCAACAACTCTCTTTCCATACTTAGTCATATTTCAGTGTTCACGGGTTCGAGCTCTCATCCTCCATTTTCTGTGACCTTCACTTTTCACCCCAAGTTTCATGATCTACATATCGACCATCAGCCTTTTTGTGGGTGATGAGCTCCAAAGTATTTCATTTATCTTTCATGTGAGTCCAACTAATCATTCCTAAAAAACTTAGTCTACTTTTGTATCTTGGACTCGCATACTCATTAGCCTTACCCTCTCACCTACATGAACCCTCCATGCCCCTAACTCCGCTGCCTATAATTTACCTTCCCACCTGCAAATTACCCCCGCCCCCTCTCATATCCTTACCCGCTCCCTACTTAAACTTTTTTTCAAAGTAATATATCTCGTGGGTGGGCGGAAACCAGTCATCCCTCCCTCCCTTACTCGCCTCACTCCCCAACCCGCCAACCCATTCCTACAACCTACAAACTACCCCATTGACTTATGCTACCTAAAATTTTCCCTTTACTTACCCTTCCTCTTGCTCTCCCATACTTAACAATTATTCCAAATTTTTCCCCATTTAAACCATAAACTAATAAGAACATTCCACATGGAAGCATGGAATTGTGACACATGACAACTCGTGGAGGGATACACGTGGAATATTATTATTAGAGACACGTGGCAAGTTATTACAAAAACACATGGAATTATATGAATGGTTTATTCATCAATGAATGGGCATGAGGTGGATGACGACACGATTCCAAAAATATTTTATTTTATTCGACAATTTTCCTAGGGTCGAATCCTCCAAGCTCCATAATTTCTTCTCTTCTCGTGTTTCTTGTTAAGTGTATCAAACACTTAGTATTATGTATCATGAATAATATAATATCCCAATGCATGTGGGATATAATTTTAAACCAAAAAGTTAAATTTTATGAAGAGAAGCACGAAAATCAATCCAGGGGCTGAGATTTTCCCATCAATTTTGATTGACGATGGTTGAGCGTTGATCTTGCGAAGGGCATAACTTTAGCTCCGAGTGTCAGAATCACACAAAATTTATACCGTTGGAAATTTATTTCGACATATAATTTGGTGGTATAGGTTTCAAATGTTGAAAAATCATGATTTTTTCTCAGAAATTAAAATATCAGTCAACTACATTTTTAATGGGCCTGCGTGACAATCAACTTCATGAGCTCATATCTTGAGATCCAGGCGACGAATTTGAGAAAATTGTATATCATTGGAAAGACAAGATGATGAAGGGAACATAAGAAGTGTCTTACATGTATAAAAAGTTGGTTTTCACTTCTATAAAATTAAATTACATTCATCCTCTTTTAATGGAAAATTAATTAAATTTTAAAAATAAAATTTAAATTAAAAACTTTTATTAAAAAGGGAGAGGGGCCCATTTTCAAGATACTTATATTAATGATGTGATTTCAATAATGAGGAATTAATGAGGTATTGATTAAAGGGAATGTTCCAAGAAAAAACTTGTACGGGAATTTCAAGAAGGGGAGAAACCCTAACTACTCAAGTAGTTAGAAAATATCTTCTTAAAAAGAGAAGAGAGGCTTAATCAAGGAGGCTAATAATCAGTATTGTTAGAGGGACAGTGCAGAGGATCAGAAGAAGAAGAATAAGGTACAACCATGGATACACAATCAAGATTCTAATCAAAAGAAATGAATCTCCATCTTCTCCAGTTTTTTTTATATATTTTTCTACACCACTTCTCATAGATTTATGCTTGAATCTCAGAGTTGGGCACAAGGTTGAGTTGTTCAGTGTTCTTCTTGTATTATTCTAAGATATTTTCGTATATGATAATGGAGTATTTGCATCCACATACATGGTTTTCAAACATGTTTTAATGAAAAACATCTTTCATGAATAAAACTCCATAAAGAATTGCTTCGAGGTTGATCTTGACTGTATCTTGTAACTTTGAGTCTTACGTATGAGGTATTTGAGGTTGACCTATCAAATTTTCTTTTGATATTAATTGTAGTACTCTATTAAAAAATTTTGAGATGATAAAATAATTCTCTCCTATGAAGAATATATGGATGTATTTATATATTATTAAGAAGATTGTGTGTGATGCTAATCACAATTTAATTCTGATGTTGAAGCCCTCCTTCAATCATTTCTTATTGTGAAAAGACTTGTGTTGCACATAAATATTGTATTCAGGTTGTTGAAGAACCATTTTATTTCATAATCTCAAGAAATAAGATTTAGGGTTTTCTTCCTAGCACTCTCCTAATCCACTATATCATAGATATATATTTTGGCCCAAGAGGAGTACCACCTCTTTAAAAATGCAGAAGGATTCATATCCTCGTGAGGTTGTCATTTTAGTCCCGACGGATCCAAGCATGAACATTTTTGGTGACCATACCGGGGAACGATTTATTTTCAAGATATTTGAGAAACCAGGAATCTCCATGGCTCAAAATTTCGAGAAGAAGATTCAAGAAAATTGTTACTTATCTTAAGCATGGCTCACTTTTTTTGTAATTTCAAAAAGAAACGAGAAGCACCAAATATTAGGGAAAATGAACTCCCTAGAAATTCCATTGAAAAAATTCAAAATGAAGGATTTCATTAATGACATAATTCTTATTTATATTCTTCATCAATCCCATCAATGGCTTTGTGAGACTCAACAAAAGGGAGAAATACTCATGGAAGGAGACAATTTCATAATACCCCTTTAAATATACCAAAAGTAGACTTTCAAATGCCCAATATTCCTATTGAATTTTTTCTACATTCTTTAGGGATGCTTCAGAAGATGCAGAGCAACACTTGACAAACTCTATGAGAGGATTCTCTTGAATGGTATAGTTCATTAATGGCTAACTCTATTACTAGTTGGGATGTGTTAAAAGATTCATTTGCATAAACGTTCATCCCAATGGTGCAGTCATATGTTTTTGATAATGTTTTAAATGTTTTTTCCCATCGATCCTCTCCCATATGGAAGCAAGATAACAAAATGACCAATTTTTAATAAGAATCTAATCAAAGAGTGGATGAAATTTTTAAGTCAAGTCATTTTGTTGAAGACGAAGATGAAAATTCTAAATTACAAGAAGACAATTTCAACCTCCTATATACTCCATATGAAGATATTTCAAGTAACAAATTTGAGAATGAAATTGAGGAGCCTCCACCAAATACACAATAAGATTTCATCCTTGTAATGGATGATGAAACATCATTAGAGAACTTGTAGCAAGAAGAATTGATGGAAGAAATGAATCTTGACAAGAATGATGAGCAAGATCACATTTACAGGAAAGAATATTCTTTTCTAGATATTTTTGATGAATCAAGAACCTTGGAAGTGGTTGGAAATTAGGAAAATGATGAATGTATTTTTATGTTGAAAACTCCTCAACCAACCAAAGACAATATTATTATTGAGAAGTCAAGAATTGATTTCATTGAATTATGGTTCCAGAGCATTGTTGGCCAAACAATGCAATCAAATCTTCACCATACTTGGTATAATTTTTCTCTAGTACATATTGAGAGTTCCCCTGACTCATTTGTACAAGTCCCAACATATCTCAGAAATTTGGAGTTCATTCCACAAATCATATCAATGCTTGAATGGCTCCATTGGAAATTTGCTTACACCTAAGGTGCCCCTTTCTTTCATGTAAGTTAGGGTAGGTAGATCATGTATGTACATATTTTATTTCTCAGTTCAAGTTTTGCATAATAAGGAAGTATTTATATTGATTTTTGAAGATAACTTCATGAAAGAAGGAGAATTGCAAGATTGTATTTTGAAGATGAATCCATAGCCCAATGGAGAAGGTAGTTGGTATTGATATTATGTTGTTATCAGCAACCCATAGGGAGTCATTGTCCCACAGTTGGAGCCAGTTGTTGACCAAATTTGGTCATCTATTATTTTCCTGCTTTTGGATTCATAAAAGCCTTGATATCAAAAGAATACATTTTTGAACTTTTATAAGTTCATTTTGCATTCCTCGGTTTTAGGTTCACCACACATTTTTTGGATCAAAAATTTGTTTCTATATGCCTAAGTTACTCAAGATCTTGTCCAGAGGTCCAATTTTGAAGAATATTTATAAGTATCATGTTCTCCTCTCATCTCCTATATTACAATTCTACCATACTTATAATTTTCATTCAACATATCTCTTTCCATGCTTAGTCATATTTCAATGTTTACGGGTTCGAGATCTCATCCTCCATTTTCCGTGACCTTCACTTTGCACCCCAAATTATGTGATATACATATCGACCATCAACCTTGTCGTGGGTGCTGAGATCCAAATTATTTCATTCCTCTTGCACACGAGTTCAACCGACCATTCCTCAAACACTTAGTCTACTTTTGTATCTTGGATTGGCGGACTCATTCACCTTACCTTCTCACCTACATGAACTCAACATCCTCCTAACTCCACTGCCTACACTTTACCTTCCCATGTAAAAATTACCCCTGCCCCCTCTCATATCCTTACCCTCACCCTACTTAAATGTTTTTTCAAAGTAATATAGATCGTGGGCAGGCGGATACCAGTCATCCCTCACTCCCTTACACACCTCACTCCCCAACCCACAAAACCATCCATGCAACCTACAAACTACCCCCTTGAATTTCGATGCCTACAATTTTCCCTTCACTTACCCTTCCTCCTACTCTCCCATACTTAAACATTATTCCAAATTTTTCCCTATTTAAACCATAAACCAATAACAACATTCCTCATGGAAGCATGGAATTGTGACAGATGACAACTCGTGGAGGGATACATGTGGAATATTATTATTAGAGACATGTGGAAATTTATTACAAAGACACATGGCATTATATGAATGCATGATTCATCAATGACTGGGCATGAGGTGGACGACGATGGGCTTCCAAAAAAATTTATTTTATTCGACAATTTTCCAAGGGCCAAATCCTCCAAGCTCAATAATTTTTTCTCTTCTCATGTTTCTTGCTAAGTGTATCAAACACTTAGTATTATATATCATGAGTAATATAATATCCCAATGCATGTGGGATATATTTTTAAACCAAAAATTTGAATTTTATGAAGGGAAGCACAAAAATCAATCCAAGGGCTGAGATTTTCCCATCAATTTTGATTGATGGTGGTTGAGCGTTGATCTTGCGAAGGCCATAACTTCAGCTCCGGGTGTCAGAATCGTACAAAATTTATACCATTGTAAAGGTATTTCGACATATACGATGTTGGTATAGGTTTAAAATGTTGAAATTTGATGCATTTTTATCATAAATTAAAATATCATCCAACTACATTTTTAATGGGCCTGCATGACAACTCAACTTCACGAGCTCATATCTTGAGATCCGGGTGGTGGATTTGGAAAAATTATAGATCATTGGAAATATGAGATGATGAAGAGAAAACATGAAGTGGTTTACATGGATAAAAATTTGGATTTAACTTCTAGAAAATTAAATTACATTCATCCTCTTTTAATGGAAAATTAATTAAATTTTAACAATAAAATTTTAATTAAAAACTTTTATTAAAAAGGGAGAGGGACCCATTTTAAATATACATGTATTAATGATGTGATTTAATTAATGAGAAATTAATTAAATGGAATGTTCCAAGAAAAATCTTGTTTGGGAATTTCAAGAAAGGGATAAACCCTAACTACTAAAGTAGATAGAGAATCTCTTCTTAGAAAGAGAAGAGAGACTTCTTCAAGGAGGATAATAATCATTATTGTTAGAGGGGCAGGGTAGAAGATCAGAAGAAGAATAAGGTACAACCATGGATACACAATCAAGCTTCTGATCAAAAGAAATAAATCTCCATCTTCTCCATTTTTTTGTATATATTCTTCTACACCACTTCTCATAGCTTTATGCTTGAATCTCAGAGTTAGGAACAAGGTTGAGTTGTTGAGTGTTCTTATTTTATTATTCTAAGATATTTTCTAATATGATCATGGAGTATTTTCAGCCACATAAATGTTTTCAAAGATCTTTTAATGAAGACCATCTTTCATGAATAAAACTCCACAAAGAATTGTTTTAGGGTTGATTTTGACTGTATCTTGTAACTTTGAGTTTTAAGTTTGAGGTATCTGAGGTTGACCTATCAAATTCTCTTTTGATCTTAATTACAGTACTTTGTTAAAATTCTTTGAGATGATGAAATCATTCTCTCCTATGAATAAGATATGGATGTATTTATATATTATTAAGAAGATTGTGTGTGATGTTGATCACAATTTAATTCTGATGTTGAAGCCATCATTCAATCATTTCTTATTGTGAAAAGACTTTTTTTGTGCATAAAGATTATATTCAGGTTGTTGAAGAACCATTTTATTTCATAATATCAAGAAATAAAGATTTAGGGTTTTCTTCCTAGCACTTTCCTAATCCAAGATATCACAGATACATCTTTTATCCCAAGAGGAGTACCACCTCTTTAAATATGCAGGAGGATTCATATCCTCATGAGGTTTCCATTTTGTTCATTTTTATGAGGAAAATCTCTCTATGGAAAGGGGTAAACCACAATAGACGAAAATGACTGCAGAAATCAACTCTAATCCCAGGTATTCTATATAAACAAATATGCTAACAAGACAATATAAAGAGCCTACCTCATCGAGATGTTCGATGAAATCTACCATTGAGCACTTGACCCAAAGAAATACACCTGCAACTTTTCCTCAACAACCAAGAAATGCAAGCATATGGTGATAATATATAAATTTAGCACATTCAATAGTATAATCCATGAACATTCATAACAAATATTCCCATGGAATAACAATTCAAATATTTGCAAGATATTAATTGGACGAGAAAAGAGTATTTCTATTATAATATAATTAGCAAAAGTGAATGAATTACAAACTTCCCTGTTGGCACGGTTCAGAACTAAGAAACTAAGTCCCTTCCAGTTGGGCCTCCACCACTTCAATCCTCCACTAAAGGAAAGATCATATAAGAGAGACAATGAGGTTCTCAATCAAGTAGGGAAGAGCTTGGGGGATGAACAATGTGTTCAGACTTAAAAGGACAAAGGGATGCAAACTCAATATGAAGTGAATAATTTCTCTAGAGTAACGTTTCTCTCAAAGTTTAATTATTCTCCTATTTTCCATGGCTTGGATATGGCCCATTTATATCCTTCAAGTGGAACTTAAGGGCCGAGTCAGAACGTTTCCAGTATATGGAAGGTCAAGGATCATGGATCCTGTGATGTGACATGGAAACCCGACACTATTTTTTCATTTTGGGAACAAACCCTGATGTACGCAGGATGTAATGGTGCAACCTGTGTATGTGCATGCTATATAATAGTTAGGGCATGTATATGTGTAAAAATATTGTTTTTATCTTTGGGATTTGGAAAAAGGGACTTCAAGTCTACATAGGGAAATGGAAAAAGGCCTTCTGAGAAAATTTGCGTAGGGTGAGGGAAATTTTTCTATAACATATGCCCCCTAATGTGTTAGGTCAGAGGAGTATTTGTGATGGATGAAATACATTCTAATACCCAGAAGTGGATTAATAGAGACCCATATGGAAGAACTAATTTCTCATGAGAATATTACAATCTGTATTGACTTTGCGTACATGGCTTCCGATTTGAATTACACTGTAGATCCATGTGAAAATATACCAAACAATTGCTCATGGCCATGAGTAGGAAGTATAAAGGTGGCTATATGCCAAAGGATGTCATAGTCACAAACAAGGCCCAATAAAACCAGTCTCAAAATCAATCTGAAGATATCTGTATACAATGGAGTACAATCTGATCTCCCATGATCACTGAAGTCACATAGGTATTGGTCCAATGAATGATAAAAACAACTTAGGAAAGATGCGACTATGAACTAATGTCTTCAAGTATTCTACACGATTTTCCAAAGGTGCAAGTCTACATTGTGTGATTAAAGGAGTTGAGGTCAAACATAATGAGACTTCATTTGATTACCGGTCATTAAGGTATACCGTTAACAAACACGAGACAACCTACCGATAATGAAAGTTGATATCAAGGCACTGAGTACATTATTACAAGTGTGAATAAAGTGTCGGGGTTGAACACTTGAAGAATCCATCGATCATGGGACATTGATGTATTCCCAACTATCGATGGCGGGAGAACCTGCCACTAATGACTACAAGTCTCTAAGTACCCATAGGAATCTAGGTCTTATTTCCATAATATATGGATTGAAGTCAATGGAAGGAGACCCGCTAAAAGGAGAGCATTGAGGCATTTCTCACCAGTCAAAAAAAGGTACAAAGCAGGAGCTTGATGATTTGGAGGAAATTGGACGAAGAACATGTTCATGAACCAACGACCCTGTGCATATTTCACATGTGCCAGATGCAAGAGGTACATGAGAAAGACCCTCTAAATAACATCCAATAAGGAAAAGTGTTGAAAAAGGAGAGGAAACCACCAATAAGGATAATGGTATCCAAGACACTGCACTAATCCCAATTTGTGAATAGATTTCTTGCTATTGAACACAAGGGAAACCCCCCAATTAGTGACCAATGATGAAATGTCGATCGATGGGTTTAAGGTTACCTACCAATTATGAAAGCAAGACCAAGGTGCAAAATAGGACTACAAATTCATGTAACTATGAAACACACTGAGGGTATGGCCGACATGCAAAGTCAAGAGTTCTTAGGAATGGTTGACACAGGTTGATAAACATCCTTTGAACAAGAGCATGAGACATATGGAATGCTCTGGAAGCATAGACTCAACGATGAAACTTTGAGATGAAGGAGGCATAAATAGAACTCTCCATAGGGACTGGAAGAGTAACCAATCAATGGAGTAAACTCTTTGTAACGAGCTCAACTTCCTAAGGTCATGCTAAACCCAAAATTTTTTATGACATGTGGACTCAAAAGTTTGTTCTTTGTTCAAAAGAGACATGACTGCTGCCAATATAAGATAATATTATTTTCCCTCCCGTCTTTTTTTTTTCATAGTCAAATGAATGTTATGATACAGAGGAGGAAACAAATGTCGCAAGTAAGAAAATAGTTATGGCAATGGAACATACCTATGATCAATGCAAGGAGGTGCATGTTGGAGATGGACACTCACGGGAAATTTTCCTCTTGGGTATAGGGTGTCAAGCTGCAAAGGATATAAAAAAGGTTCTTCTTGGATGATGATGCAAACTTCTGAGGTGAAAATCTTATAATGCAAAAGCGAGAACTGACAATAGGCTCAATATTGCAAGAAAGAGAATGAAATGAAAATACAAATTAACGCCAAAAAATGTATTTTTTTCATAATCTTAGTCTACTTGGTTTTAAAAAAGGATAAACTTACACCAAAAATCCAATTTATGAGTGTGAAAGAGACAAGTTCACTCAGAAATATTTGCATTTTTTGAGAGAGTCGAAAAAGAGCTTAAACCGGACTCATTGGGAGTTTTCCAAGCAACATTTCATGGGGGAGGCCAGGGCTCCCATGCAGGACTTCTCTGAAAGGCCTACAACTTACGAACAACTGACACAAGATTGGGAAAACCCAGATCCTTACAAGTAGAGGGGGATAAAATACTTGCAGAGGTTACCTTCTCAACGATATATCAGAGAATGCCTCTTAATATATAAAAAGGCATAGGGGAAGGAATTTTATACCCAAAAAAACCATCCCATTCAAAGGGAACCTCTCTAATGCTTGGAGGAAGAGTACTCAGGGAGAGTAAAACTCTCTCTTGTTTAGAAGGGACATGGCTAGAAATGTTAATAACATGGTTAAAGAAGCCTCACTCCTCAAAACAGGAGTGGTGTCAGGTGAATACTGCATCGGTATGACTGTTGTGTCAGTCAAAGGAGAAATAGAATGTTGGGAAACCAACAATGACTTTGAACCTGAAGGATTATAAGACAAGGACTTCACTTCTTCTACTACGACAACGGTAGGACACAAGCGAGTTAAATGGCCTCCTTTTCAAATCCTACAAAGGAACTTGGGATTACATCCTATGCATCACGACGTCTCAATCATATGAATGCCCCCAACGTCACTCACAATGGTTGGTGATATTGATGCAGGAGCATCCCTTCATGCCAGCAAATGTGCCAGCAAGCCAACGCATAGACGCACAATGGATAAAGGGAGAGACATTGACCCTCTCATTTTTAAATTTGAAATCTTATCCCATGGGGATTTGCGTTGTAAGGTTGTAAGAACCAAGCCATTCCTTTGTATAGGTAGTGGATAGATCAACTTAAATGGTTGATTGTAAACAAAGTATTGGTCTGAGTCAGACTAGAAATTTCATTTATATAATGAAGTCGTAGGAGTATGGTGTTGTAGCTGAGATAGTAATGGCACTAAGGTGGTGAAGAGGATTAAGCCCATACAACCCTCTTTTTTAATGGGCAGATAGAGACCGAGAGAGGAGATCTTTGGTAGAGAGGTTTGGATAGAGAGGCCTTAGGAGGTCTTAGAAGTTTTGAGAGAGAGATTGAGAAAAATGGGACTTTGTGATCTGGATTATTTTCGGCACGAAATGAGAGCGGAGATATAATAAAGAAAAGCACAGAGATATTGCAGATATTCAATAATATAACAGAAATGTATCAGAGATGCAACCATAAACACAGATATACAGTAATA
>SNQJ01S0071366.1:33369-48489 GCA_010110895.2 Picea sitchensis | reverse complement strand
TTCATTTAAGATTGTGCAACAAATTCAAGGTAATTTCAAAATTTTTGCTGGCTTGTCCAGCTGTCCTTCGCTTCTGCGCTGGCTCGCTTGATGTTGGTGATGCTCCTGCATCAGATCTCCTCTCCTTTTATAAGCCGAAGAGGATAAGGTGAGGAGGTTAGGATGATCCCACTAAATCATGAAAGTGAGTAAGATCCAAACCGTTCGGAAGCCACCTCACTATAGAAGCTTCTCCTTCTAGAAGCGTTGAGAAAATGATCATTTTTCCCACGTACGAAGGCCACTACATCCTAGCTATAGAGAAACCTACAGAAACTTTGCACCCTAGCTATAGTGCAGCCTGTGAAAATCAGGCATTTCCGCACCCTATGTATAGAGCAACCTGCGTAAATAATTTTTAATAGGGTTTTTACAAAGGAAAATACAACTTTTTCTCTCAGTAAAAGTTCTTCTCCTTTCTTTCTTTAGGAATTCATGCCATTGACCTGTCTGAAGGAAATATATAGGTTTACATCATTAACGGTCAAAGGGATGATGAAAATAATGTGTAACACACTATGAGCTGCATCAAGCCTCTATAGAAAGTCTCCTCTACCTTCTACATAATACCTCACCAAGATTCCACTGAGCTATGACCTTTTGCTATTTACTGGTTCTTTCCATTGGAACCCTCTGAGCACTCCTCTACTCTTTTCTAGATTTTTCACTTTTTCTCACACTCTCTCTGGAAACTCCTCTTGTTCTCCTTAATTCCAATATCTAGTTGGAAAAAGTTCCTTACCATAGTCTTCAATAACTTCCCATGTTCCCTATTACAGTCCTCCTACCGTAAATACTATCACTACTACCTGTAAACACAAATTTAATTATAAAAACATCTATACTTGCAAGATTTGTTCTAAGATATTGTCTTCTCATCATCCCTTCTTTGCTTCTACTTGGTTGGAATGACCTCTATATACAAAATATTCGTATTTCAGAATCTCATTGTCTTCAAATTTCTTCAATGAACAAACCAACTCCACAATTCCCAATTCAAAGAGTGTAACTGTGCTTTGATACCAATTTATGAAAACCCCCTTAGGTATCTATATTCCCATAGGTGTAAAGTTATAAATAAAACTCTATGTATCTTCAATATCGAGTTTCTTTTGATTCTTATATGGGCCCAATGTACTTAGTTTTCACTACACAAGACCTCTTGGTGATTTATCCACAATGCTTAAACCCTGGTGTGAATCCTCTACATGACCAAGTGCTCAAAACTCTACACTTATCTCCTGAGCAATTAAAATCCAATAACTTGTCCATATGCGACCACAGGATAGAACCAAGGGTTTATTGGATGTCGAAGCACCAACTTACTTTCAACCATTGCAAACTTACTCCCTTCTCGCCGTGATCCGGTGAGTGATAAAATATCGTCTGTTGATAAACTGAAATGATCAACGGTCAATATAAAGTAGATAACTACCATCGATCTCGCGGCTCTACTATGGACTGTTTATTTGTCCCTTAAAAAAACTCCACGAAAGTCATGGGTCCCTACAAAACCTTGAGTACCTTGGAACTTTCTTCGCCATGTGTCACTCCTTGTGTGGACACCTTTACATTGTCATGATGTATGTCTAGCACTAGATCACCAGAGGTTCTAAATCTCAAAGATTTCAGAATACCCTGTTCTAGTATGACACACATCCAATCACATGGAATTGATAATGTGGATATGCCATGTGTCAATGCTGACTAGGTTTCCACATGTCACCTTGATCTGTTAGTTTCACATGATCCAATTTCCAAATGGACCCGAACACATGTCATTTCCTTAATGGGTCATGTGTCACCCTCTAAGTGGTTGCATATGTGTGCTGATGCATGTTAGTATCGGAGTATCAAACTTATTCCTGCTCTTTCTCTTTACCTGGTCCGATCTGATATGTTAACTCTCAATAACCTTCTCTGAGCTCCGATGTAAGGAGGGTCATTGATATTTCTTTCAATATTCAATCCTCACCATTGGTTCCTTGACCCAACACTTGAACACACCAAAAATCATGTCCAATATTCACACACTATGTGCATCAGACCTTCGAGTTGTTGGCTTTCAAGACTTCACGACACATTCATTAACCCAATCCAATGGTTATTGGCTAATCCGATCATGAGCTGTAATATTGGTTGGTCCAGTCTCAAAGACACCAGACTATCGAAGTCTTCACACTTCTCTTGCTTAGTATGCTTCTGATCCGATGAAGATTGAAGATAAGTATTGATCCCGATAAGATATGATGTCTCATACCTATTCTTCTTGTAACATGGTCCTTTTATCATCAATCGTTCAACAATGATTTGGGATCATTGATCTATGTGATTGATCAATGATCTACGATCCTCGTTTCTCCCAATTGGTAAGTGGGTTTTTCTTTCTCGTTTTCACACAAAATTGGATTTTGACCTTATTCCTCCTCTATGTTGATGTGATCAAAGGATCATTGTTTATCTTGTCATGATCAACAATAGATCATGATCCATACATGCTCCCTTTTCTAGATACTTTCACATATGATCTAATAGATTCCGATCAGGACTCCCACAATTCACATGCATACATTTAACAGAGGTCTTAACACATCATTTGATACTGAACACTCGAAACATAGTGGTTTTATTACTCAGTCATACAATATTGTACAAAGTTTACATAAGGCCTCTCTCTCTTGATGGCCTTTCACACTCTCACTCTCTTTGGCATAATTCTATATTCAACTGGCCACTCTCCTTGGCATGTTCTACATTCATTTGGCCACACCTCATGCCCGTAGGCTTACAATTTTAATACACAAGGATTCTGAAACTACAATTTGTTTTAGATCCTAAAAACTCTCATACAAATCCCTAAGATCCTCTAGATCACTAAATCCTCATTCTAGATCCACAATACACTCAAGAGAGATACAACCAACCTTAATATCTCTCTAAGTCCTCACAACTCTCGAGAACTAACTCAATTACAAAGCATTACACAACTAATATAATTTTTCTATAATTCCTTCCAACATAGGAATTTTCATTAATTACACATTTAAATTCAAATGAACCCAAGACCCCTTGGTCTAGTCAAACATGCTTGATTTTGGAGGCAGGATGCTCTTGCATCAACTCCGTGATATACCTTCCAATGGTTAGACTATTTCTAAAGGACCTGCTTTGATACCAGTTGTTGGAATATTCACCAATATTGAGAGGGGGGTGAATCAGTAGTGAGCACTTTTTACCACCTTTAATCAAAACCTGTAATATTCAAATTATCAATCAATTTATCATTTATGATCGCATTCAATATATCATTAACAATGCCATTCAACAATGCATAACATAGAGCCAAAAATACATAATAGACTAGAATCTTACGTGGAAACCCAAATGGGAGAAAACAACAAAATTCTTTCTTATATATCAAAAGATTACATTCATAGGAAGAACCAACTTCCAAATTCTCCATCACCAACTAGAAGGAGGCTCCAACCCCCTATTTACAGGCTCCAACCTGAAGGAAGATACAACTCCCTGAATTCTCCAACTCCTACTGGAAGGAGGCTCCAACCCTCTGATTTACAGTATCCAACTTGAAGGAAGCTCCAAATCCAACTAGAAGGAGGCTCCAACCCCCTAGTTTCCAGGCACCGACCTTAAGGAGACTTCGATATCCTTCCTTGCAACAATATGCTACCCTGAAATATAAATGGAGACTCAACCTGTCACCTAAAATGTCACTGATAATCAACCTGTCACTGTCTCTGTCACTGATGATCAACCTTTAATTGTCACTGATACTCAACTTTTCACTATCATTGTCACTGATACTGATACATCATCATCATCAAGGAAGACTCAACCTGCCACTGTAACTGTCACTGATTCTAAACCATCTTCATCATCAAGCCATACTCAACTTGTCACTGTAACTATCACTGATAGTGAAACCTCATCATCACCAAAACTAGATCCACTCACATAAATCATATGCCAATATCACCAAGAACATATCTCAAAACATATTCCCGAAATCACCAATATATGCATCAAATCATGTCCCAAATATGAGCCATAACATCCATAAACCATGTACCAAATATATTCCTCAAGCATGTTCCAACATCAAGATGTGCATCCAACCATATACCTTATACATGTGCCAAATATATTCCTTAAACATGTACCGAAACATCCAATATATACCTCAAAAAATATACCAACACTTGCCTCAAACCATGTACCAAGGTTTCTAAGATACATCTCAACCATGTGCCAAACATATGTGTTGAACATCAATTCCTAAGTTTATCTCAAACACTTGTTTGGGACTAGTTTTTGGATTAGTCATAAAACCAAACTTCCAACAAGTATAAATATCTACTTGTAATGAATAAAGGTCTAAATATTTTATCCAATATTCATCAATATCTTCTCTGAAATTCCTCCAAGTTTCACTTCTTGAATCGTCCCTGAAAACAAGTTATAGAGAAAATGGCATATTGTGTTCTGCTATTTTCTCTATAACTTCTTTTCAGGGACGATTCAAGAAGTGAAACTTGGAGGAATTTCAAAGAAGATATTGATGAATATTGGATAAAATATTTAGACCTTTATTCATTACAAGTAGATATTTATACTTGGACGAGAAAATGGCATATAGAGAAAATGACATTTTCTGGAGAGCGAACTTGTACAACATGCCACGCGCTCAATATTTGATATCTAATTCTAAAAATCACACATAATATACTATAGACTGTATTGTTTTCAATGCAACGTTTTGCGTATATTTTTAATCCTATATGAAGAAGTTATGATTTTTGTACTCATAACACCTATTTGAGACTATATACAGGACTAGTAAAAAAACCTATCTTCCATAGACTGTATCTCCAAAAGTACAATGACTCCGAAGCTGAAATTTGTACCAAAGGTACATTTATATGTCTTATCAACATAATCCAAGTTCTGCTATTTGAATAATTCTATAAAAAACTTTATAGTGAAAATGGTAAGATGATCTTTAAATAACATACCTTAGAACACATCATTAGAAGACTTCATCTTCCTTTGTAATTTCTCTCTTCTTCAATTCATCTTCCCTCCGATATTCACCTCAGATATCCTTGGTTACCTCAGACAAAAATAACTTGAGTTGATGTAAGAAATGAACTCCTAGGTGTCTTATTTATACTAGATCTGGCACCCTCTTTTTAGGGATGACTTGACTCAAATAAAATTCAATTTAATTTTTAGTGATTATTCCATTGGGGTTGCCTTTACCAACAATATCCTTAATATTTATTTTAATATTCATTGAAATGGGGTCGACTTGTAACTTCTTGTTTGCAACACTTTTTAGGGGTTGACTTGTAACCTTTTGTTCTTAGATCTGGGGCTTTTTCATTTTCTTTCAGGGTTTCATCTTTAAGAGGCATAACTTCTCAACCGTGAGGAACGATGTGGGGTACCATATACCATTGGAAACATAATGACGAGGACTATCCATCTATGAGGGTTGTGCATGTATTTAAAATGTCCTTCACACTCATTTTCTTCAAACAAATTTGGGTTTCATGACTACACCTCTAGGGCTTCTTAACCACTTAACCATATTTCCAGGGCTTCATGTAGACTTCTTCAAAGCCTCTTCTTGTAAGGCTCATGCTTAGAGCTACACCACAAGAGGACCACTTTAAAGACTTCTCCAAATACACCCATCTCTTGAACTTCTTCTAAAATTAACATCTAGTGACATCAATAACAACTAACTTTCCAACACAATATAAATGTTTCAAGATAAATTATTGTAAATTTACTTTCATTATTTAATAGTTACAAAACTACTATAACAAAACAAATTCAACATGTAATATATAAATAATTATATAAACACCACATAACAAGTTAAATGTCATATAACACTAAAAATGTTTCAACATGTAATAGATAAATAATTATATAAACACCATGGAATAAGTTAAATGCCACATAATAGTAAAACTGTAAGTTCACTACATATTTAATAGAAGGCTAGAAACATTTTTGTGATGTATATCACCTACATCAATATATATATATATATATATATATATATAATGTCCCTATGAAGAGGGCTATGATTTATGTCTAGTCATTAGCGACCGATGTTATTATACATTAATACTTTAATGTGAGATTCTCGATTCTCGATTAGTGTGACATCTACTTCAATAGGTTTGATTCTAATGATTACAATAATATCATTTCCATGGTTATATTAAAATGTGTTTCTTAAAAAGCCTAAACATAATACCAACTATAAGGGATGGTTGTCACCATCATCAACTCGGCACTCACAACTATATGAAACGACACCAACTTGTAAACTAATATAACAAGATCTCGTACTTTAGATTCTCACACCTTTTACTTTCTACGTTGATTGAAATCAAACATTTTATATCTGAAATCAAACATTTTATATCTGCCTTATCATTGTTTTGGAATCAAATAGCTTTAGTAATAGTAATGGGATATATAGAAACGATTAACATATAATTTGTATTTTTTATAGATTTTTTTAAACGATAGTTAAGAATTTTCAAGATCACAATGAACAATGACATGGTACAGGTTAGATTTTTAATGCTTTATCATATACCTATATACCTATATTTGTAAGTTAGATTTTTAATGTTTTATCATATAACTATATAACTATATTTGTTTTCTAATAGTAACATAACAATAACATAATAGATAAAAGATTCTTAATAAAATTTGGATATAAATTGTAATAATTATATTTTACAATTTTTATTATTTGATTTTAAATAAGTGAGATATTTAAAAAAAATAATAAAAAAAAATAATGTAATATTTATATTTGTAAATAGATTATTTTTATGTTAGACAATTGTGTAAGATGTTTTGAAATGTTAAAAATTTCAAATGGACATTCCACCATTTTTTAAAATATATTCATACTCTTATACAATAAAACCATGTTCATATTTATATCAATACTATGTAAATATTTTCAATATAAAATTATTAAATTTATTGATTTTAAGTTTTTATACATAGCTACTTTTAAGTTTAATAATGAAAACTCTAAAGGGTTATGATATTAATTTGATTTTACCTAATATTACTACTAAAATTTGATTATAAAAAAGTGTAAAATGCAATCATGATTATAACATTGAATTTTTTATTAATAAAAACTAAGATCCAACCTAAAGGCAATAAAGAAAATCAAATGGATAACGGAAAAAAATCGTAAATATATTGACAAAACATAAACAAGTTAAACACTCACATAATGCTTAATATTTCTATTACACTTGCAAATAAGCATCATAATACTAGAAATCATTTTACACTACAATAATTTTCTTGTAAATATGGGGTTTCAAAATAATTACAAATTCAACATATGTGTAGATGGTCATCCATCATTTAAATAGGAAATTATGTTTTATTTCTTTGAATTAGAATATTGTAGTTCTACCTCATTCTTTATCACTTGATTCTAATGTTCTAATGTATTGATAATATATTTATATATATATTCTCCACAAATGAAATATTATATATTATTTTTAATATGTAGTATGTTTTGATTGTTACAGTGTATTGTTGTTGTGGATGGTCTTACTTATAATGCAAATTTTATGAAAATATTTATCCATATTACTTTATAAGTGATATTCATAGCCTCTATATTTATGCCTTATTATGCCTTAATAGATGATAAGACAATTATATATTGATTTTGTTTATATATATGTGAAATTACTTTTTAGCTTACATTAAACATATACTCCAAAATTCACTTTATATCATCCTATGTAACATTCATTAGTCTTTTAACCCTTATTCACATCGTAGGTTTAACCCTGATTACATAACAACACAGTATTACTCAATATCTAAGCACATCTAATCATTCAATACATAGAATTAGAACAGATCTAGCATTCATTCACATCATAAAGAACTAAGCATCAATAGATCTATCTATTACACATCAAGATCAATGCACTAAGAATATAAATACATAAACAACATAAACGACATTGCACAAAGAAAATCAACACTGGAGATACATGGTTCACCCCAGTGTGGGGCTACGTCCACCAACTCTTCTTCTCTTATTTATTAGTCTCTTCAATCTCCTTACAAGAACCAAGCTACAAAGCCAACTCCACATAGGACAAGAGATCTGGGCACACCTCGCTAGATCCTCCTTCCTCGAGTTAGATCAAATCACAAATCCTTACATAGTATGTCTGTACCAAGCACTTACAAAATGCTTTCACTTAGCTTTGCAAGCCTTAACACATCTTCTTGCACATAGATGATATTAGCACTAAGCCATCGGCTCTCTAGGTCTACTTCTTACATCGTGTAGCTACTTATTTATACATTAAAAAAAGGGCCTAAACATGGCTAAACCCATGGGCCAACATCCCATACTCGTTACATAAACCCTAAAACCCTAAAATCCTGCAAAAAGGGTGAGATCCCGCGATCTTCGCTTCGCCTAGGCGCTCTGTCTTCAACCATCCTGTCAAAGTCCCAAAAATGGTCAAACACGACCAATGTTTCCAAAAAACTTGGTCGGGGGCCAACAGGAAATTGTGATTGGTATTGTTCTTGAGAAATACCCTCAATATACAATCCCCACTACATACTTTAGTCTAACTTTAGAGGGGTTATCTCCTCTTCATTTTCTCACGTGACCTCATGTTTATCCCCTGTGTAAGAGGGGGGTCCCAGCTAAATCTTACAACACTGGAATTAAGACACTCCCTGTCTCAGACTCCAATGTTTTTCTTAAATGGCATTGACTATTTTCCTCTTCACACCTAATTCAAGGCCCTAAAACACTAAACTAGTCAATGAACCCTACAAACAGAAAGTCTAATATATGTTAAGTTAAGCATTCATTTTAAGGCTTGATTTATGCAAAGGATATGGTCATGCAACTAATGTTGTTATGAAGAGATGAATAAAGAAGAGAAATTTAAATCATTTGAAAGAAAAAAGATACTTTGAACTTAAAGCAAAGCTTGTAAAACTCTTTGTAAAATTCAACTTTTCTAATAAATTTTTCAAGATCTTGTAATTAAAATTTTCCTAAATAGTGCTTTCGTTTGACTAAGAAAAACTACTTGTATTTCAGTAAATCAAAAAGAAATTTGAAATGAAGACTATTTTTCTTTTGCAAACAAAAACCCTAAGCTACTTTACCAAACTAAATGAAAGAAAAAAAAAAAAAAATTGATTTTTCAAACTGCTTTAACAAGAAAAACTAAACTAATTTTTATTTTTATTTTCAAAGAAAGAAACAGGAAAAAAGAGAAAATTGAAACCAAGATTGACAGAGACCCTAATCTAACTGCATAAATGTAGGGATTCAAACAAGAAACCAAAAGGAGGATCTAAAACTTGAACGTTCACTCTGAACCTTTAGGAAAAACAAAAGAAAACTAAGAAACAAGTTAATCGAAACTTTAACCCAAGCTATGGCCAAAGACAGAGGCTCTGACATGTTCAATCAAGTCCTAAGAAGCCTAAACTTATATCAAGAAAGAGACAGAGCTCTCTTTGTTAAAAAAACACTTTCAAGACATAAAGATGCGAGTTGTTGCATCAACAGCTTGTTTATGTACGTGGGTTGTCTACTTTGCAGAGCATGTATGTACACGGGCTAACCCAAAATAGGGCGTGTACACCTGTGAGACTTTTCAAAAATAAAAATACTAGGCAGACTGACAGGGCAAGGAAAACTTGTAAGCACCTTGCAGGTAACCAGAGACCCTTAAAATACTCATTAAACTTGACTAAAAATCAAAAGGAAATCAAGAAGCCAAATAAAAACCCAAAAAAAACTCCCTCTAAAACCCTAGAGAGACTCCCTAGTGGAGTCGCCAATTCTTCTAGTGGGAAAATATCCCTATAACTATTCCAGGGTTCTAAGTACATATAGAGAAATGACTCCCTAAAATTCAATCTAATTTCTACACTACCCCAAACATTCCAAAATAGATGAATAGAAAGCAATGAAAGAGTAAGTCAGAAACTGTACCTTTAATCCAGTGTTTGTTGATGACCTCCTCAAGCTTTGTAGCTCCCAAGGCTGCAAGTCTCCTCCCAAAGCTAGCATGCATCCACAACTAGTAAAACAAGGCTACAAACAGTCTTGTTATATTCATCAATTAGGGTTAGATATAAATTGTTATGCATAAATCAAATAAAAGACATAAAACCATCATTTGGGAAAGGGAAAAGAGATTATTTTATTCAATACTCAAAGATTGGAAATTACAACCTTTGCAGGTCGATGCTGTGCAAGCCTGGTCCAAGATCCTCTTGACAATTCTCCAAGTGCACCTTCCAAATTCCTTCTCTCACAATCTGTTGATCACCTTAAGGGAAGGGAATGGATTGTATGGGAGAAAAGGGCTAGAGAGGGAAGTTGAGGCAATAACTCACAAAATGATGCAAATACTTGGGCAAGGAAGGAAAGGGAATTTGGGAAGAGTTTCACCATTATAATGCTCGATTCTGGAATGAGACCCCAAGAGCTCCTTTTATATGACAAAAGGATAGTTATTCAGTTGGGGGACGGGCTATAGAAGGTTAATTGGTTGGGAAACCTCCAATATCTCATTAATTCCACTAAATTCCTTGAAACATTTTAATTTTTGCAACTTTTGGAGGTATACGAAGGTTGTTTAGTGTGCAGCGAGCATATGTACGCATGTTGTCTAGCATGCAGCAAGCATATGAACGTGGAAAGAAGTGCAACAGGGTGCGTACATGCTCCAAAAAATGGTTTTTTAAATAGATTCCCTTAGCAGTGATTTGGTAAATTATGCAAGTAGGAAGTCCAATGCCATGTATGCATGAGTAGGGAATTTTAGGGATATAACACCTTGTTGACATCAAGGGCCTAAAGAGTCCCCAACATCAACATTTCAACCTCTCATGGGGCTAGGAGAGAGGAGACGGGAATATCACCCTAAGCTTAGAGCCCTGGACAAGAATGTGCATTGAACTCTGGGCCAAATTTCCCCTAACCTATAGTGCAAGTGTGAATTATTTTTCCTTGTAATTTTACCTTTTAGTAATATTTGATTTTTATGTAATTTATGATTTTGATGCTTTTATGTTGGAGTTTATAAATTTGACATAACAAAATTAAATCTAATAAAGTAAATGAAAATAATAAAATGAAAAGGCATTTGTTTTGTATTTGTTTTATAAGAAAATATTTAAAACAAAACTAAGAAATTTAATATAACTATGTTAGTTTCGAAGTGATTCAAAAAAGAAAAGTTTATTAAACAAAACACTAGTTTGAAGACTACAAAAGAGTACACTTTAATTATTTGACCTTTTTTTATTTTCTTTTAGATGTTGGGATATAATAAATAATAAGAAAATTAAAATAGTAAAGAAAGCAAGAAAATGTTTATACAGATTAACGAGCTAATGAATAAATATTATACACGTGATTTTTACAAAATAAACATGTCATAAGTTTGTTTGTCTTTTTTTCTATCTTTAATGTTGTATTAAGAAAAGATGAGGAAAACTGAGAATTAAAAAAAATAACAAAGAGACAATTTTAGAGTGTAAAAGAATTTAATCTTCATTTAAAATGTTTCCCATTCAAATTATTGAATTTTTGAAATCCACAAGTCTGTGCAGACTAGGACCAGGTATATGGTCTTTATACACTCTATAACAAGGTTACAATAGAAAGACCAAGCGTGAAAATAAAAAAAATGAAAGGTGGCCAAAAAATGGAATGGAGTAATGATGGTGAATCACAAGGAGAAAACTTGCATATCAGAAACTGATTAGCATCGAATAAAATCGATCTTGAATACAACAAACTGACCAGTAAACTATTCACCTTATGAGAACCAACAAGTCGATCCTCACTTTAACTTTTCACTGCTTCGCAATACCCCTTTCTTCCAATGATTCGATCAATCCCTCTTGAATATGTAAAGGAAGAATGATAATTAAAAGAAGCATACCTCACTTCACTCTGAGCATACCTCTCTCTAAATGTTTTGCCAAAGTTTTTCTCCTAAAAATCTCTCTCTGAAAATTTTCTCCCTTTGACAAGTTGTGCATTGCTTCCTTTATGGAATTGGATAAATGGTTTGAGTAGTTAGATATGTTTTGGTTCAACAAACTAAAGGATAACCGGCTGGAACTGATATCTTTTTCTAATATTTTAAAATAAAATTTAATGGAAATATTTTAGTTCGCCCATTTTACTCGACTCTTTATGTCGTCTTTGGATCTGTATCTTTGAATTTAAGGAGACATCCCAATCTTCCATATCATATTTTATGCATCATCAACCTTCAACTTTGGATAATCTCTAATGATATCATTTGCTATAGGAAACAATTTTCCTTTGCGATCTGCATAATTTTCTTTCCTCAAGGGAAAGAACAATGCACTATACGAACACAATCTTCTATGATCTTCATTGAGTATTTCAAATCCAAAGTTATAAATAATTTACCAAATAGAATCCATGCATTTGGCACAGAGTCTTTCACAATCCTCAAGCAATTAATTGCCCATAATTTGAGGAAGACTTAATACAGTCTAGAATAGTTTCAAATCTTTAAGCTGCCTAATTGCCTTGACGGGTTGATTGCCAGAAAGCATCAGATCAATCTCATGACCAATTCGTTCACGACTAATTTTTCTATCCAATGCATTTTTCACCTCTTCATCGGCAGCTTATTTATTTAATTCATTATCCATCTTAAACTCAAACCTTGCCCCATATCGAACTATGCGTAGAACACGTAATGGATCATCTAGAAATGTGGCCTTGGGTGGTAAAGGTGTAGCTATAATTCCAGCTTTTAAATCCAATATATTCTTTAGATTTTCATTAAAATATATGAATCAATAGCTTACTTGGGTATACGACTAGCATTGTTGCTTGAATCTTTTAGCAAGTGTAATATTGATGATAACATTGGATGTTGGATTAGCAACAAAAATACTCATGGTATATTCACTAGCTCGAACAAAATATTCATAAACTCACCAACTATTACATGCCGAGACATAGCTCCTTTTTTGGAGTTTTCCTTCCCTGCCTCGTATATGTTGCTACTTACTAAAGAGTACAGAGAAATGTCGGTGATATGTTGGCAGTAATACAGTCCCAATGACCTTAAGCAAGGACAGTTTTTAGCCAATGAAACAACACTTTTATTTTTTATTAATACACAACTACACAAATCCACTGCCCTCATCTCAGGGCACCCTTGGGCCAAACCTGTCACACCCATATCAGTTACCCAACCCAAATTAAAATATTGCAAGCCGCAACAATTTTGTGCCAGAGCCAACAAAGCCCTATCAGACGTAGCTCGATAACAACCACAGAGATTTATATGTCTCAATATGTTTCACTTCGCTTGCAACCATTTCCACTGCTTGATCATCAAGTTGATGTTGGTTCTTGATAAATTGTGAAGAAAGAAATGAAAAGAGAAAGAATAGAACAGAAAACAGTATATTAGAATATATGAAGAACTGAAGAGATTACAATGCAATGGGAAATAGCTGAACTAAATAGGCTCAAGTAGATCAAGAATAGAAAGTACAACTGTCCAGTACAGCTGGCAGTGTACAGTCATACTGTTGAGGTTACATTATATTTAACACTCCCTCTTAAACTCAATAGTTACAAAAATCAGCACTGATTATGCCTAAGTGTTGTCTCTGAAAATCAAAAACTGACTTTCCTAGTGGCTTTGTAAAGATATCAGCAAGCTGATCTCGAGAACCACAGAATTGTAGTGCAATATTACCATTATTGACTAGCTCGCGTATGAAATGAAAACGAGTGTCAATGTGTTTGTTTTTCTTGTGAAACACATGATTTTTGGATAAAGCAATTGCTGAAGTATTATCACAGAAAATAGGAGTTGGATCCTTTTTTGTATGTGACATATCTTTCAATATTCTTCTCAGCCATACAGCTTGACATGAAGCTGAGGTAGCAGCGACATACTCTACCTCTACAGAAGATATTGAAACAATTGGCTGCTTCTTTGATGCCCATGAGATTAGGTTCGTGCCAAGTTGAAAAACATGTCCAGATGTGCTTTTCCTGTCATCTAGGCTGCCTGCAAAATCACTGTCTGTGTAACCAGAAAGTTGATTACTATCAGATTTAGTGTACCATAAGCCAAAATTGAGAGTTCCTGCAACATATCTCAAAATTCATTTCGCCATTTTCCAATGAGAATTTTTGGGTGATTCCATGAATCTGGAAACAAGGCTGGTTGCATACATAATGTCAGGCCTAGTTGTTGTAATATACAACAAACTGCCTACTAAAATTTTGTACAAGGTAGAGTCCACTATAGGACCTTCATCATTCTTGCTCAATTTTGTGCCTAGTGGTATGGGGGTTTCTGCTGGATTGCATTCTTCCATGTGAAATCTTTTGATGATGTTTGCTGCATACTTTTGCTGACAGACAAAAATGCCTTTGGTTGACTGATCAACCTCAATCCCTAAAAAATATTTCATTATGCCAAGATCTGTCATCTCAAACTCAGATTGCATGGCATGTTTAAAATTGTTTAATTCAAGATTTCCCGTATAGATCATGTCATCAACATATAAACATACAATCAAAATTTTACCGTGTTGATCTGTTTTTGTGTAAAGAGTTGGCTCAGTTTGGCTTCTGCTGAAACCACTTTTGATCAGATAAGTGTCAATTCTATTGTACCAAGCTCTTGGAGCTTACTTTAAGCCATACAAGGCTTTCTTCAACCGATATACTTTGGCTAGGTGCTCTTGGACTTCAAATCCAGGTGATTGATCAACATAAACTTCTTCTTCTAAGAAGCCATTCAGGAATGCTGACTTGACATCCATCTGGTATACTTGTAGTTTGTGTTGGGCTGCTATGGCCAATAGAGTCCTTACAGTGTCTAATCTTGCTACTAGAGAAAAAGTTTCACCATAATCAGTACCTGGTTGTTGTGAGAATCCTTTGGCAACAAGTCTTGCCTTGTGTTTTTCGAT
>SNQJ01S0071366.1:0-13931 GCA_010110895.2 Picea sitchensis | reverse complement strand
GAAGTCATTTTAACAACAGGAGAAAATATTTCATCAAAATCTATACCTTTCTTTTGTGCAAACCCCTTTACAACAATTCTAGCCTTGTACCGCTTTTTGCCTCCATCTTCTTCCTTCAACTTGCAAGCCCATTTATTCTGCAATGCTCTTTTGCCTACAGGAAACTAAACCAAATCCCAAGTCTGGTTATTTACCAGGGAATCCATTTACTCTTCCATGCCTTGCTCCCACTTCTTTTTAGTGTCTACCTACATTTCCTCTTCATAACATTCTGGTTCACCAGAATCGGTCAACAATAAATAATACAATGAAGGAGAGTATCGTTCAGGGGGTCTACTTAACCTGGTAGATATTATAACAACACTTGCAGGAGTTTGAGGTACATGTTTCTCCTATTGTTGTACATTTTGATTTTCTGGTACCTTTGGAATTTATTTTTCAGTGATCTCATCAAGCATTGTGTATTTTGGTTTTTCCTTTTCCTGTTTCTTTCCCTGTAATTGATCTTTGTACATGACCTTCTCATTGAATATTACATCTCTACTCCTAATGATTTTGTGATTTTCATAATCCCATAAGTGATAACCAAAATAATTAACACCGTATCCAATAAAGGTACACTTCTTGGATTTTTCCTCAAGCTTTGTTCTATTTTGTTTATCAATATGGACAAATTCTTCAGAACCGAAAGTCTTCAAAATGAATAGTTTACCTTTTTACCTATCCATGATTCCTATGGAATGCCACCATCCAAAGAACTTAAAGGTCCTTTGTTTATCAAGTAAACAACAATAACTACAACATCTTCCCATAATTGTAAGGGAAAAGCAACATGCAATCTCATACTCCTTGCACACTCCATGATTGTCTTGTTCATCCTTTCTGACACACCATTTTCTTGTGGTGTTCCTGGAACTGTCTTCTCTCTACGAATCCCATGGTATGAACAATAATAATCAAAATCATTGATGCAATATTCACCTCCATTTTCTTTGAGACACTTCAACCTTTTTCCTGTCTCATTATCAGCCAAAGCTTTTCATTTCTTAAAAGTATCAAAAACATTAGATTTTCATCGAATGCAATAAACCCAAGATTTTCTAGTTGCATCATCAATAAAAGTAGCATAGTAACAAGAGACACCAAGATATGATACCCGAGATGGTCCTCATACATATGTATGCACAAGCTCTAACCTTTCACTCTTCTTTTATTTTCTGACTCTGAGAAATATTACTCTCTTTTGTTTTCCATAAACGCAATGCTCACAGAAATCCAAATCAATTTGTTTAAGATCTGGAAACAAATTTCTTTTGTGAAGTATCTGCATCCCCTTCTCACTCGTGTGTCCAAGCCTATGATGCCACATTTTTGTATCCACTCCTGTAGAATCTAAAGAGATAGAAGAATCAGTATTACCAGTACATAAATACAGTGTACCTACCTTCACTCTTTTTTCTACCACTAGTGATCCTTTGGTGACCTTCCATGCCTTATCTGTAAATATAGATATACAACCTTCACTTTCCAATTTCCCTTAAATATACTTGAAATATACAACAACAACGCACCAAAGCAAATGAAGTCTCACCTGAGGTAGAGGCAGGGGTGGTTGTAAGACTCAAGTGTCTACAACCTTAGCTGGGACACAGATCTGTGATTATATCGCATACAAAGAACTTAGCATTGGTCAGTCATTAATGTTCAACTCTTATTATGCTTCGCAGATAGCACAGAGCATCACAGTGTTCAAAGTTATTTCAGCACTTAGCCACAGTAAAATAGATCAGGTCTAATAGTTCAACACTAAGCATTATCATACATGTCAGATCCCACTATTGACATACATCTAGGAAGCAAAAAGAATTAATATATCTATCTAAATATATCAAGGCACTTAGCAGAAGAAGAAATAAACACATCAAGCCGAAGCACAAAGCATCACACACAGATTTACATGGTTCACCCCCACCCTGGGGCTACGTCCACCAACTCTTCTTCTTTATTAGTGTCTTCAATCGGTTACAGCACAAAGCCACTCAAAACCCTTACTTCGCACAGGACAGAAGATCAGTGTAGCTCGCTAGATCCTTCTTCCTTGCACTTCAGCACAAATCCTTCTACAACCTCTTACAACAACTTGCACTTAGCTCTACAGGCCTCTTACAATCGTGCACAGAGAATTTACAATCCACATCCAATCACATGGATCTAACTACTAGCACTAAGCCATCGACCATCCTTACATTGCCTAAGTATCTATTTATACATTACAAAAGTGGACCTAAGCGTGAGTAAGCCCACGTGTCGACATCCCTTTCCCATTACATTAATGTAAAACCCTAAAAGGGGCCCAAAAGTGGACCGAGATCACGTGATCTCTGCTTCTCTTGGCGTTCCTTCTTCGACTAGCTGTCGAAGTCCCAAAATAGGTCAAAATGACCAAGGTTATCCTAAAACTTGGTCAAGGGCCAACAGGCCCCCAACACTCACCTGTGACTCGTCCCAAGTCACTCTGGTCTGTGCAATTCTACTTAGAAAGCCTTGAGCTTGGCTTGAGCTGCTTCTACCTGTTGTTTTGTTGTGGCCTCCTGCTAGGTGAATTCTAGGATCACTGTGTCATTTGTTGGTCCTTCCAGGCACTGTTCTACAGTGATGATGAATTTCTCAAGCTCTGCTCCCTGGCTTTCGATCTCGGAAAATAACATGCATGCCTTGTCTCGCACCGGTCGGATTCACTGAGTGACTTCCATATCTTTTCTCTAGATCATATGTATCTGCTACTAAGTTGTGTGTTGTTCATGATATCTTTTCATTCTATCCACTGCAGACAGGGCCTTTAGCTATGCCTGTAATGTATATGCATGCTACTTTGCTTCCTGAAGCTGCGACTCCAGCGCCTGTAACTCCAGATTCTTTATAAGGTTCTCATAAGTCTGGGAAATCTGGTTATTGAGTTTCTTGCACTCCAAGGCAAGAACTTTCAATCGATCAACTACACTGCGAGCAGTTGCTTCTCATTAGTCTCTTATCTCCTGAGGGGTCTCGGGCACAGTGTAGAATTCTAGATCGGAAATGCGCTACTGAAGATTTTGTATAACTTCTTCAAGTTGTGCCACCTACTTTGGAACTCTCTCTTCAGCCTGTAATTCGATAACAGTCATAGACTGGAGTGCTCTGTTGACTAGTTCCTTGACTTCAATTTGCTCTGCGAGCAAATATTTCCTTGCTTTGCTATAGCTCTACTTTCTCTTTGTCCCACTTTACTTGAAGATCAATTTTTTCTCATTCGGCAACATTGCGCTGCTCGACAAGTACTCCATGTACCTTTTTCAAAGCCTGGGTGGATTTTGTTGCATTTTATTGAGCTTGTTGAAGGTGAGCTTCGACCATATCAGCAATCTGGTGAAGTTAAGCTGGCTCATCTCCTAGTTCTACTGTCCCTGTTGTCAGAGGCGCACTGGGGACTGCGCGGCTAGACTGGAGTTCCTGTTGCACTCCTTGGAGTTCAATCTATATATGGTTATGAATCTGCTCCTGCTTCGCCTCCTGCTTCTCTACTATCTCCTTTGACGCATCATTTACCACTGCAACGATGAAATCAAAGTCATCCAACGTGAGGGTAGTTCGCATCTTGGTTACAGGGGTTCTAGGTTTCTTTCGGGAGGAAGATTTCAGAGGTGAGACCTTCCTTTTCTTCGATGAGTCTTCTTCGTCCCTAGGTGGTGGTACTTCGCCTTTCTGTTGTTCAATTTCTGCGCCTTATATCTCTTCTCCATCACCTCCTTCGTCTGGTGTGATAGAGGCAGTCCTTACAGATGCATTGTCTACTTCGTGAACCTCTTCAGGCTTCTTCATTTTTCTTGGTCCCGGTGTATCCAGTACAGTCTTTGGGCTATCAATATCAGACAACTTTTTGGGGTTCATTGGAATGAGAAGGTATTCTAACCAATCCTTGGTGATCTCTTCAATGTCTTCCTCGATCAACTTGTAATAAGACTACAACTGTTGCTTGTGTTCATCAGCTCGCGCTGTTATATAAATGAAGTGTCAATCTGCGTTGAACTTCATTAAGAGTTTGAATCTGTGGAGTATGTTTGGGGTAATGTGAGGCATAGACTGGATGGTGGTCTTTATCTAGTTGTAGTATACGTGGAAGACGACATTCGACTGCCATTTCTTCCTCATATCGGTCGAGTACCACAGGGTACTGAACCTCACAACCAAAGGTTCAAATGGCTCGGTCTCTGGGAAAGTGGCACCCTCCGGCATATCCCATGCTATGAAGGCGATTAGTATGAGAAGCCAACTAAAATGCAACTCATACCCTTGGTCTTACACTTCCCTGCAATCCATTTCGAGTTGATTCACCAAGTATTTCGCCCAATTCATTTGAATTCCTTCTGCGCACTTCCCTGCGAGATCAACTATGAATCCAGTCACTTGGGTGGGCCGTTTCTTGCGAACTAGCTTGTCTGTGATCAGCTGATATGCAAGGCACATTGCGTTGCTCTGAATAGAGGCTACCTTTTAGCCTCACGTTCCCTTCTCGACATCGCCATAGGTTTCTTTGATCTTCGTTGATAGCACTCTGTCCGTGGTCTTTCCAAGATAAAACTCTTGTGGGTCAGGGCCTTGCATGTTGAGTCCTGTGATCTGATTGATCAAGGTCGGATCCACTATGACATGGCAGTTTAACCACAAGTAGCCTCCATGATAGAAATACAGAAGAAACTTTACACACGCATTCACCTCCTGGTGCCTACCAAAGTGCGGTATTTTCATGACATTCAACAATGTTGACTGCATGAGGTTCTAGGTCCAATATTGTAGGATGATCTTCGAGTTCTTTCCCTTCATCTTCGTTAGATACTTGTGTGGGGTGAGCATACTGTAGACTTTCCGGTTGTCGAGGTGGAAGTCTCTAAACTTCAACGCTGCGAGCTTGTCCTGATCAGCACAAATTGTGCGAACCCCTTTCAGCAGGTATGCAGTGACCATAGCATACTCAAATTCTCAGGGCACACTATCACGGTTGATTTCACCACACAAAGGGGGTAGGTAAGCGGGAAAAATGCTTGGAATCAGTTTAGCATTCGCAAGATCATCCTTATGCTTCGTTCTCTTCTCATCGACCTGTCGAGACAATCCGGCTCGAGCAGTGGATGGAGAAGTTGTTACTCATATTGTCGATGATGCTAGGACTCTAGTGGACATTCCTCTTTCCAACATGACTCTCTTAGTCCTTAAATCAAGGAGGACCTCTGTGACGGATTCTTCAACTGCAGTGAGCTCGTCGGACATACGCACTCGGGAAATATAATTGGGGTCACGATGATCTCAGATACTACACTAGTATGAACAATTAGATTGCAATGACCACTGTATACAGTCACTAGTTCTGTGGGCTTCGAATTCTCAGTTGGAAAAAGTGTTCTTCGGGCATGGCGCGATGAGCTAAATAAGAAATTTGGCAACAGTCTGCTTGTAATGGGTATGAATCTTCCATTAACGTTGATCTGTCTGTTATGGCGAGGTCCAACGGTCTGGTGGTGATCCTTTAATGTTTTTCTGTCTGTTCAGGGTGGAAGTCGAATGGGTATATCAGTCCAACGACTATATTGCTTCGCCACGGTGAAGTGTCATAGGTCGTTGTTCTGATATCCCAACGAAGCTCCCATTCTGCAAGATTTCTTTCTGTGATGTTCCATCTGGAATCTCCTGTAACTTTTCAATCTTTTCCCTCTTCTTACTTAACTTTCTAGCCTTCTTCCCAGTAATCTTCAACTCGGTCTGTCTTTTTTCGTTATGATTCCTACCTTCTTTTAGCATAGTCACTGCGCGTTGTTGATATTCTCTCCAGGGTAATAATTTTTATTTCTCTGGGACAGGTTCTTCAGTCTTCTGCAAGCCTTCTGACATTCTTTCAGCTTCGACATTGGGGTCTCTAGTGTCAAGGAGCTTCGATCTGTTCTTTTTTTCTTCAATCAACTGTGCAATCTTCTTGGTCATAAAATCTTTTAATTCTTGTTTCTTCTATTCCAAAACTTCTACTTCTTCCTTCTGTCTAACTTGATCTTTGTCAATCCAAGGTTTTCCAAGTAACATAATAAACGGGGCATTGTCCTCAATAAATTTAATAATCTCAAAATCTTCTTTAGTCGAAGTTCCATTAGCATTCGTAGATATCTGAGTGAGCCTTCCACATAGGTTTACCCAATTTTCCTCTGAAGAGTCCTATTCCTCCTACTGAAGGGATCATGGCAGGCTTCCCTATAGCTTCCCACGTTCTCTCTATCATGATATTCATATGTGTTTCCTCATCTAGAACACAATCAATGTCAAAGTCCCCTATCCTTACTTCGATGCATTCTTTTTATTTAAAGATCTCTGATAATATGACATGTCGGTGTTCATTTAGGGTTTATTTCATCTGAATTAATACTTTATTTGATTCTTTCTGAGGTTCTGTTATCTCTGGATATTTCTTAGGGTTCAGATTCATTCCTTTCAGCCTAGAAATCATTATGGGGAAATCCAATACTTCATGATCTAGAGCTTTGCAACAAAGACAACTAGGTCCTCCACCAGGGCATTCCTTATCTAGATGTCTCGGTTTTCTGCAACAGTAATAGAGGGTTAATCCTCTCTTTGTTGTAACTAATCCCCAGCCTCTTATGTACTTCACACCAGGATCATAGGGGCCAATATGAAACAAATCATTTCTAGGATCCTGCATCCATTTGTTAGTCCAAACATTTTTTCTATGCATAGGTATAACATATCTATCATTATACTTATCAGATCTATTCATATCAAGCTTTCTTTCATCTATTAATGCCCTAGGTTTTAAGCTAGGACAGAATCTATCAAAAACACCTAGATCCATACTTTAGAAACAAAAATTTCCATTTATCTTACTTCTACAAAGCACAAAGCTTTCAGATCTAGAACTTTCTTACCTTTATCAGAGCACAGAGCTTACAGATCTTACCTCTTTTAATTAGAAAAATCCACTTTTACCTTTCTTAGAGTACAAAGCATTCAGATCTTGCTTCTTTTCTTCAGTATCAACCTCTTTTCTTGCAGATCTGACCTTTCTTTCTTGGCACAAAGCTTCATAGGTCAAGTAGAACACTGCGCACTAGGGAAACAGATCTACGCACAGAGCTTTCTTTTCACAAAGTTTCTTCTTCTCTAGTTCCTAGCAATCACAATTTCAGGTCTTAGCAAAGGAACCATTTGTTGGCATAGGGGTAGACCTGGGGTTCAACGCTACAACAACGCACCAACAAATCCCTAACTACTGGCCCTTTCGGCAACACCTGCGAAGAAGATGAAGTCTCACCCGAGGTAGAGGCAGGGGTGGTTGCAAGACTCAAGTGTCTGCAACCTTAGCTGGGACACAGATCTGTGATTATATCACGTACAAAGCACTTAGCATTGGTTAGTCATTAATGTTCAACTCTTATTATGCTTCGTAGATAGCACAGAGCATCACAGTGTTCAAAGGTATTTCAGCACTTAGCCACAGTAAAACAGATCAGGTCTAATAGTTCAACACTAAGCATTATCATACATGTCAGATCCCACTATTGACATACATCTAGGAAGCACAAAGCATTAATATATCTATCTAAATATTTCAAGGCACTTAGCAAAAGAAGAAATAAACACATCAAGTTGAAGCACAAAGCATTACACACAGATTTACATGGTTCACCCCCACCCTGGGGCTACGTCCACCAACTCTTCTTCTTTATTAGTGTCTTCAATCAGTTACAGCACAAAGCCACTCAAAACCCTTACTTTTCATAGGACAGAAGATCTACGCAACTCACTAGATCCTTCTTCCTTGCACTTCAGCACAAAGCCTTCTACAACCTCTTACAACAACTTGCACTTAGCTCTGCAAGCCTCTTACAATCGTGCACAGAGCATTTAGAATCCACATCCAATCACACATATATAACTACTAGCACTAAGCCATCAGCCATCCTTACATTGCCTAAGTATCTATTTATACATTATAAAAGTGGGCCTAAGCGTGGGTAATCCCATGGGCCGACATCCCTTTCCCATTACATTAACCCAAAACCCTAAAAGGGGCCCAAAAGTGGACCGAGATCTCGTGATCTCTTCTTCGCTTGGCGCTCCTTCTTCGACTATTTTTCGAAGTCCTAAAATAGGTCAAAATGACCAAGGTTATCCCAAAACTTGGTCAAGGGCCAACAGTGGGCTACATCCACTAGAGAAATTGCCAAGTCCTTTGTTTTTATTATCCATCAAATGAAGGGATACAACCTACATAACACCCGTTATAACTTCCTCTTCTTTCTCTCACAGTCTCCTCTCTTAGAATACAATATTCTCAATGATACATAGCTGCAATACATTTCCCTCATAAAATAGGGTTTCCTTCTAGGGAAAAAAACACTAACATAACTTCTACCGCCAGATATACGACCTTATAATGAACGGTCCATATTTACTATGAAATTACAATATGCATTTACAAGGATTTTTTTCTTTCAGGGGCTTCTCCCCCAAACCCCCATCGGGGGCCCGCTTTCCCCTGAACCCTACAAGAGGGGGCAAGCCCCCCTGCAACCCCCCCACATGGAGGGGTGTATAGTATTCTGGGGTGTACAATCTTCATGGGGTATAAACATGGTTGAAAACAAAGACCTATGAAACGGGAAGATAATCAAGCTCCACAACCAACACCATCCTTAGGAAACTTTGTATACTATGTCTTATTCATAGATGACTATTCTCGAAAGACATGGATCTACTTCTTGAAAAACAAATATGGTGTCTTCAACAAGTTTCAGGAATTCAAGGATTTAGTTGCAAATTTCTTCGAAAGGAAGAGTAAAGTCTTGAGATCTGATAATGGAGGTGAGTACACCTCAAATGAGTTTAAATAATGTTGTAGAGAAGCAAGGATTAAGAGGGAGCTAACAACTCCCTACTACCCCCATGTTGGTGCAGGCCTATTTTGGGAAGAAGGATCTATTTTGGGCACAGACCTAATCTTGAAGAAAAGGTCTATTTTTGGAGTGTGCACCTTAGGATGAAGAAAAGAAGCATGCATAAAAAGAAGGAAAAGCAGCATGTAAGACAAAAAGCAACATGGCACGCATGCAGACAATCCTAACTATTTTAGGGTTAGGGTTTTTGACAAAGATTGTAATGGTTATAAGCCAGTAGAGTAGTATAAATAAATACCTAGGAGGTCTAGGGAAAAATATTGGTTCGGAAGCTATTGATTGTAATGAGTTTTGTATGGTGATATCAGTAGAGTGGAATAAGCTAGTTTTTTAGGGTTAGATCACAAGCTGAGGAGCCTGGTGTTATCTAGTCAGCCTCCCAGAGGGTACTTACCCTCATTTTCATTGTAATCTTGAAGATGTAATGTGCGTAGTGAATATTTTGCAGCGGAATAAATAAAAGATAAGAGAAGCCAAATCTTTGTGGGCGTATCCCTGAGAGGGGGTGAACCACGGTAAAATATTTTTTTTATGTGATTGTTATTGAATGCTTTTACTATTTCATTAATCATTAGCTCAAGAATGAATGGTTAAAAATAATTATAACATCATGCATGCATGGGTTTAAAAATGAATGAATCATAGAAGTATATGAATGACTAATGATGATGATGTATGAGGAAAAGAATCTAAACACGATCCCCACTCATTCCTAGACTGCCAACACCTGAGTATTGCAGTCCCCCCATAAATTTATCTCGGGTGAGACTGTGGTGTGCACTCTATGCACAGCGTTTCCTTCTGGTTGATGAGGAGGGATGATAGTTTTTATGGTTTTGTTGGAAACCTAATCAATATCAGAACTTGGGTCAACCCAAGTAACCAACAAATGGTTTTGTTACCAGCTGGAACTGCACAGAAATGAGTGGATTGGATTTGTAAAACAAAAGAACAGAGGATGAAAGTATAAAAGGGAATATTTAGGCCATAGAATCCAACGAAGGCAGAGATTGAAAGATGGTTGAGGACAAAGGAACTTGAGTTTGCACAGAAGGAAAAAAGAAATCCTAAGTTGTCACCGTGCAAGTATCTCGACAAATACGTGTTTAGCGACTTGCATGAGATATTTTTCTGTGATTTCCTGCATCTGTTGCGGGAGTGGTTATTAAGGTTGAAGGTCAACCTCCCTACAAACTGGATCAGACAACTAGAGTGACATACTATGGATATCGCGCAGTTACAGCAAGTTAATACCAAATTCATGCACGCAGTAGATTTCTAGTTTGATACTATTGTTGCAAGGTTTATCACCGAATTTGTAGTAGATACCACAAAGTCCTACACCACTGTAGAGCGGGATTTTCTAGAGGGAACCAGAGGAATGTGTATCATATCACTGTATACTTCAATCAAGATTTTATTATATGACAAGGGTGTAATTACCATGGAATCAGACAGCTAAACTTCCCTGCGCAAATGGGGGAAGAGGGGAATCATTGACATGAGGTGGAAATATGGACAGGGAGATGGATGAAGGGAAGAAGAAGGATTCCATCAACCCAATCATGATGGAAGAGGACTAGATAAAAAAGACAATGGAAAAATCTAGAAAGATGTGCAGTGGAAGACCTTACCAATATAATATGAATAAAAAGAAGAGGGCCATAGCTAACAAAGAGGGATTGGCAAACGATGAAGAAGAGGTAAATGATCTCAGAGCTGTGGAGAAGATTGAGGAAATATTGTGCCCAACATATGAAAGGAAAACAAGAGGTTCAGGGTCAGAAACAGAAGGCATAAATCTAGTCCAAATCACCGTCAGTGTGGAACCTACAACCCCATATTCGACTAATACATCTGAAAGAACACCAGCATTTAGACCACCTAATTTTAGTGGAAGAGGAGAAAAAATACAAAGGTCCAATTAACGAAAATCAACTGGGGGAGAAAGTTCAAGAAGTAATAGTCAATTAACCACACTGTGTCGAGGCAATAGTTCAACACAATTCAAAATGGCAGGACAAGATCCCACGATTAAATTACCAAAATTTCGAGGAGAGGCACCAGAGGACCCAGAAAAGCATTTATTCATCTGTGAGAAGATTTGGGAAGAAAATAAGATCATATATGAGGATACAAATCTCATGCAGTTATCTATCACACTAAAAGACATCGAGTTGGACTAGTATATGATCATGGATGGAAGCATTCCACAAGGAGTACCAAAGATTATCACATACGTGAAAAAACTATTGGTAAACGAGTTTCAAAAGCTAAGCTCAAAAGACAGTACATGAATGAAATGATTGAAATCAAGCAGAAACCAAGTGAGTCTATTTGTGAGATTAATCAGAGGTTCAAACATCTTAAAGGTAATTTGAAATATTCAATTACTAACATGCAACATACGCACTTATTTTTGAACTCACTATTACCACACTTGAAGTATCCTTTGAGAAAGCAAAAGTTCCAAAATCAGGTAGAGGCTTTGCAGGAAGCCCTGCAATTGGAAGAAAATCAGTATCAACGAACAGATCCAGCAATAGAGGAGATGAAGGAGGATCTGAAGAATATGACCTTTAAACTTAACTAGAATAAGGGAAAAGAGAAAAGAGAATTTGTTTGGTGTACGTTATGCAAGGAAGAAGGACATCATAAGAATGAATGTCCAACTTTTGCACAGCGTTTGGCAGTAGGAGTGCCAAACCCCTTGCCAACAGGAGGACCATGGTGTGAGATTTGTAAGAAGCATGGGCATGATCCATGTCATTTTCCAATGATGCAAAAGTATAAGACAGTACCAAAATGTTTGTATTGAATTTTTTGCAAATCAAAAGGTCATGATGGTAAGGACTGTAGAACACTATAACTAATGAGAGAAATAACTTCATACACTTACAGGGTCCAAGAATAAATGATGGGAGGGAAAGTTGCACCTTATTTCAACTAGGTACCACCACCATTCAACCCAACGCAGCCACAGTAAAACAATATGCAGTCACGGTACAACAATGCAGAGCCATAGTATAACCCCACGCAGTATAACCAAATACCCTAATACAATCCACAACAAGAAGATCAAGGTGGATATAGAGGTGGAGAATGAGGAAGAGGAGGATTTGGGCAAGGCAGAGGGTCAGTAGTATGCCATAAATTCCAAAAACCAGAACATTATGAAAGTGATTGTTCACTTCCCCTTGCGACATGTATGTATTTTCTCATAGCAGACCATGACACAGAATACTTCCCAACACTCTTGGGAAAGATTCAGGAAAAAAGGAACCAAAACAACTAGAATGTTCAGTGGATTTCTACATAAGACATGGATGGTTTTATGACATTCGACTCTATCTTACTTGATCTGAGAAGATGATTTTATGGATTAATTTGGTGTGATATATGGCTTGTAATGTAATAAATTCACAAAATTGTATCCACTAGATTTTTGGTCTTTTGATAGTCCTTTTATCTTTTTCTGATTTTTTATTATTTGAGCGGTTTGCTTTGAGTTGTGTGAACATTTTGTGATTTAAATGTTTCCACTAGACATTATTACGTTGAATATGCTAACTATCGAAAGTGAATTTAACATTGGTTCTTCATTCTTATATCGATTATTTTTCATTTTGAATTTCTTGATTTTCAACATGAAAATTCAAAACAAGAGTATGAAGGATTTTGTGATGTCTTTCAATGATTAGCAAATAGTTTCATAACATGTTTTTTATTTTTAGGTCTTCTATGTTGGTTAATGAATGAAACATATTGTTATCATCATGATTCGATAATGGAATCCAAGAATATATTTATTATTACTTGTATACACTTGTTCTTGTTTTCCTAATACTATTTGATGGCATTCCAAAAAGGAATGATCTCATTTGAGCATGAGCTAGAGAAACATATTTCGATGAATAATCAAGACATGATTTTGTTTGGTCTTAGTCTTAATGGTCATAATCCTGATCATGACTTAAAAATATGAACATTTTTTATGTATTTGGACATTTCGTTTGAATTACATGACATTACAAAGGTCAATACTATAAAAGTTCTTGTTACTATCATGTCATGGTTTTCAAGTCGTTATTGTTATTACTTGGTCATTATGAAAAGTTCTTTGCAATTAATTGTTTCAACGATCGTTCTTAATAACCACGTAATTCAAAAAACTGAATTGATTACATGTTACACTATGTTTTAGACACGAGGCTAATAAAACAAATGACAATTGCATTGTTTACCATCAATTAAATGGAAAAGTGGCCCAAGAGTTGTCGAGTGATTTAACAATTCATTTTTGTACATTTGTTTATAGTATGTTTGTGAAATAAGCATAGATATGAGTTTACTTTTTTATTTGTATTGTTTTATTATATTAATAATTAAATATTTGATTTAAAATAATATATAATGGAACATTCTATTATTATTCTCAAATATTTTTTTTATTATTAGGGCTTATTTTTTTTAGCATGAAAGACATTTAAATTATTTGTTTGATTTTGTTTGCTATATTGTTTTGATTGTTTTGATTGTTTTGTTTATGGATCTCATACTCAAGATCATGGAAGAGAGTTGGAATTGCTTGTTTTGGGAGAATAGTTTCTAAAGGATTGAAATGAGAAAACTAAAAAATCGCTTCACTTCTCAGGAGGCGAAATAAAATTTTCATTTCTGGGAAAACAGTAATGAATTTACGGAAACGCTCGAAAACCCATCTGCAGAATCGAGCTTTTTACCTTACATTTGAGGAGTTTCTCCAGAAAGGGCACGGTTTGGGAGATACCGACAGATCTTGGAAATCAATTTTTTCATATTTTGTGTTGCAATCAGCCTCCAATTTGGTTTTTGTTTGAACAACCCAAGGATATCATAGATTGATGTTTAGCATGAAATTAATTAAATTAAATGAGTTTATTTAGTTTGTGTAAATGT
>SNQJ01S0071365.1:22636-38332 GCA_010110895.2 Picea sitchensis | reverse complement strand
AATTGGTGGAGATCTTATTTACAACCTCAATTTCATTAAATTTGAAACAATGAAGCAAAATCTAGACTAACATTGTGAATTTCGATTCTGAAAGTGTCAATATCATCATTTGTAAAGTGTAGAATTGGATTATGAAAGTGGAAATATTGGTTTTCAAAAGTGTGAATTTCAAATAATTTCAATCCCAAAAGTGCGAATTTCAATTCGAAAAGTGTCAATCTTGATTCCAAAATTGTGAATTTTGATTCTAAAATAGTGAATTTTGATTTCAAAAGTACAAATTTTGATTCCAAAAGTGTCAATTTCAATTTTGCAGTTGTGAATTTCGATTTTAAAAGTGTCAATTGTATTGCTCCATCTATAGCTCTTTTGCATATGAACAATGTAAGAATAAATGGTTTGTTGGTTCTCCACATTTTTTACACATTATACACCATGCTAGGCCATTCTAGTTTCATTTTTCACCATTATCCAGATAAAGATTTATTATAAATCCTAACTTTTGATAGGACATCCTAACTCCCAGATTCTTCCACACAACCATTTGTTATCCCCTGCTTCTTTCTATTAATTGTTTTGCTACATATCCTACTTTGGTTAAGTAAACCCCTACTTAAAAACTTTGAATTTCAGATATGAAAGTGTGAATATGTTGAACATTTTCTTTTTGTATATAAATGCATAAAATGACTATGCCATGCATTGTTAAATATATCAATATTGAAAAGATGCAACAAATAATTTAGAACAAGTGACGATGAAAATTATTGCATTGCAGTGTTGTACTTTTTCAAAGCAATTTAAGGAAATGTAGGAAAGGGTTCCATAAAAACAAAAGACAATCCATATAAACAAGAGATGAAGTGTATGAGTAGGTTCTTTTTAACAACTTTCTCACCTTAATTACAAAAACTATAACTTGTTCATTGTGTGAAATTTAATCACAAAACCCACATCCAAAGCAAGGAGAAAATATATAAATTGTTCTTTAATAGTTTTACTAGAGGAATAGTCATTAATTAAAATAATTGAACCTATTGTATAAAAATCAAATCAAGATATACATTAAATAAAATATTTCAAAGATATAGGCAATATGGGTCTAATATAATATTAGGAAATACAAACAATATTCAACCGCAACTTGGAGAAAAAATGCAAATCACAGTGTACACTAAAACTCAACACTTTCCATTCCACACATTAAACATACTATATATACAAAAATATGATAGCTAAAATATTTCCTTAGACTATGAACTCTTCAACTTCTATATGTATCTATAGATAGAAGGAAAATTTAAACTACATGTTGTTTGATTGTTCAACTATATTTGTGAATAAAAAAATTTGAAATTATGAGCTACTTGGTTATATGATGATATTTACAAATGAAATGAAAGTAAAACTATGAGCTATTACGCATTCCAGTTGTAGTGTTTTTAACATAATCAACATATTCAATGTGATTTTCAAGCTTCAAAACCACAACTATTCTCCTTTCCCTAATCCCTAATTAGTCAAATATTTCTTTTCATATCTTGAAAGTCATTTTTGGAAACCTAATTCAAATCCAACAAAACTCTTGTATGTGAAGGATCCTTTCTCTCATACAATTTTGTTTTCATCTCATATGTTTGCATGTAATTTGTTGGACTATTTAAAGAAAGAAAGATGTGTCTAACCATACAACTATTCTACATTAATATGCTTATTCCACCATTAAATATGAAAAAACTTTGAATTTTACAAGTCTAGATTTATCTTCCACTTGAAATAATGAATGCAAAAGAAAAATTGCATATCATTTATGCTTCTTGACCTATGTTGAGTTGTTGGATGGAAAATACAAATTGCATATCATTTATGATTCTTGACCTATGTTCAGTTGTTGGGGAAACTTTGGGAGATTTCATAATGTAGACATAGTATGGTTTCAATAAGCATAAGTTCAACAATCATGGATTTGTACAAAGATGCTATATTTTTAATAATCATGACCTAAAATAAAAATGATATACCAATAATAATGCAAAATTTTACCTACACTTATCATCCAAGACTAGTTTAGCATTTGAAATTTTCACACTTTAGTTGTTACTTAAAAGTATGTGAAACAAAAAATATGAATTTCATGATGAGTTTAGCAATATGTTCTTACCAATATAACGTTCACCATTTTTACTGATTGTTATTTCAAGAAAACCATCCTTGACCAAAAATGATAATGTAGTAGGGTTTTTAACAATAAGAGAAAAAAAGAAGATTGTCTAAAACAAGAAGTTTGTTTTGCAGTAACATTTGATAGAATATTTTGAATTTTATTTCCAAACTACAATTCTTAGTTACACAATTGGTTATGAGTGTCTAGTAATCCATTCAAGACAATTAAATTTCCTATGCTTGAAAAGAATTGATTATGCTAAATAAATTAAGAAAATTCTAAATCTAAGGAGTAAACATACTTACAAGGGGTGAAGATTTCTCCAATGGTATATCCTTGCATGTATAACTTGATTTTCTTTGCTCACAACTCACTTTAAATTTGAAGGAGCCAATGATATCACATTCAAACAAAGAGATTTAATTACATACTATAGGAAATTCAAAATACAGATATATCCATCAACGATTCACTAATTAAAAGAGGAAAATTGTCATGCAATGTATAACACCTATAATCCACATCCCTAAATATATGAGTATCCTTCTGTCTATATATGAAATGAATGGACAACTCCGTTACACATCAAAATGACACACTTAAGTATCTCACCCTAAGTGTCGTAAAAGTGTCGTATGCACCTTGGTAAGTGTCGAAAGTTTCATCAAGTGTCGTATGTACATTACTATGTGTCGCATGCAATTTTCTATGTGTTTCTATGCGTTTTAATCCCTTGAAACCATCAAAGAACATTTGTCATGATCCCCAAGTCATATTGGAGGAAGAAACCCATCATTTCAAGGCCATAAACACCCTTTTTACTTGAAAAAACGATCTTTTTTTGGGCATTTTGAAGGGTAACGCCCCCTTGACCATTCTAGGGGAGTGCTACCCCATAGGGTAGCGCCCCCCTTACCTTATTTAGGGAGTGATGATCTAGGATCAACACTCCGTCTCTAACTATAGGGGAGCATTGCTTTTTGTTAGAGAAAAATTTGGAGAATCCCACCTCTTTCTAACGTCCAACTCTTGGAGATGTGGTTGGCTTGGATCGAATGCTATCCTATGGCACTATCCTAGGATCAGATCCTAATCTAAAGGATTCATATCCTCAACTAATCCCCAAATCTACTCATGGTTGTTGTTCTTCTCAAGCCGATATATTGAGGGATTTCCAAGGTGAAACACACATAGATATAGATATCAAACTTATGATCTTGGGATTAATGAAAGGGTCTGGATGAGGAGAGGTTGGAGGAGTTGCAACTAACATCATTCGTGGTTTGTAAGTTTTGTTTGTTCTCATTTAATATACTTGGCCTATTTCCTTCAAGTGTATGTTTTCATGTGCTTGTCTACTATTCCTTCGATCTTTGTAGATGAATTTATTTAATCTAATCTTGTAGAGTAGGAGTTCTTTGTTTCTCTTTGTTGCCTATTGTAGGTATCAAGTTGCGCTAAGGATTTTAGATTTCAAAGCCCGGATTGGGAGCAACGAGGACAAACTTTGAAACAAGGTGCATCACACTCTTTCTCCTTCTCTCTTTCTGATTGATCAAACTGAATTCAAACCTGGGATGTTAGTGTCTATTTGTAGTGTTTCTATCTTGATATAGGGGTCTGTAATCCAAGGGAAAGTTCACCTGTCCGCAGGGGAATATTTTCATAACAGAAATTGGTGACTCTACTGGGGAGGGACATTGACGTGTCTTTCCTTGGATCATCTAAACCTTTGAATTGCTTGATCTTGTTTGGTTGATTGTTTTTTGAGCCTTCCCTCTTCCCTCTGTTTCATCAAGCAGTAGTCATAGTTACCAAGCCAGTCTTTGTTGATTTTTTTCCTTTTTATGCTTATTTTCAAGCATCTACAGGACTAGCACTCTCCCAGAATGGCTACCAGGGCACCAGTTATTTGATCAATTCTCCTCAGTCGTCTCTTAAGGAGCGCTATATCGCATTGTCTCTTTGTTTTAGGGAGTGTTTCTCTCTTGTTTTGAGCAGATCCAGGAGAATCTTCCCTATTTTTCTCAGCCCTTTGTTGGAGGTATTTTGCCCAGAGTCTGTACTTTTGATTTTGACTTTGTTTAGGTTGAAGATATGGCTCCTTATCACTCTTTTTATTGTCTTGTTTGAGTTTTCAACCTTTCTAAATTGTGAGATTGATTCGCCTTGTTTCTTCTTGGTTTCATCTGGATATTGCAAAAGTTTATGGTTATCTGGATGATTGAAAAGGTTTGCAAAGGTTTTTTGGCCTTAAGTTACTTTTCAAATCTTTCCTCTTTGAACGATTTGAGACTTTATGCTTACCACAACCTAGTTTAGATTTCTCTTTCTTGCTGCTCATTTTGTCAAGATAGTGGAGTGATTTCTCTTTTTCCTTATCAATTTTTGGATTCTTCTCTGAACTTTCTTGTATTCCTTGAATTCTTTTCGATTGTCGAGTCCTTGATTGAGTGAGTTATCGTACATTTTTTTTCCAGTTCCCGTTAACCCATGAGTGCATGCTTTGTTTGAGATACTTTTTTCTTCGTGTCTTTTGTATCTGCATTCGACTCTTTCATTTTGATTGAAAGTAATGGAGTGTTAAAAGATTTACATTTGATTTCTTTATATATTAGAATCAAACAAAGAAGATAGTTGCGTTAATTCTTTTGGGTAGTGTAGTAGATTGCAATTAGAAAATTGCATTTGGGAATTTAGTGTTTTTGGAAGTTGAACCTCTTTTCCATCTCATATGTAGGATTCATTGAAGAAAAAAAATTGCATCTCATTATTCTGCATTCTTTTGTAGTCGAGTCTAAAACATCATAAGTTTCACTTTCGCACCCTTGAGTAAACAAAAACCTTAAAATGAAGCGCTTATAAAATTGATCGGACACTTTTATATTATATGGTAGAAAACCTATATTAGATTAAAGTGTAGAGATTTGTAATAGGTTGTGAGGATAACTTTCCAAAGCCATCGACCAAACATAGAATCTTGTGCTAGGGAGTGGTAAATCCAATTGTTTGTATAAGCATAGCCATGATGCCCCTCTCACACAGGGGTTAAAAATGAGGTCACGTGCAAGAGAGCAATGGAGATTTTCCCTCTGGAGCTTAACCCATGTAGAGGAAATATCGTATAATGGGGGTTCTTCTTGAGAAATGACTAGTTTCATTTGGTCTCGGAACTTCATGAATCCCAAATCCATTCAGGGTCCTCAATAGTATTTCGGTCCACTTGTCTTCAATTCTCTTGAAGAATTTTGGACTGTTTATCCTACCCATACGATCATTCTCAAATGTCAATTGTACCCTCCCGAAGGTTGATTGCGAGTGGGTAACCTTAGTGGCCTATATCTGTAGGGATGATATACAAGGTGACATTGAAGGGGAGTCTTCACTGTACCTGGGTCAGACATTGGTCAAACTCACTTGGGCTCCTTGGAGGGTAAACCCATGGGTAAAACTGTGTGGGATCTTGCACCAAGGTGTAATTCAATTAAGCAGGTCACCAACGTAACTGATCCATCCACTCTATCCCAACCCCATCTTATATTGATCTCGTGATGTTGGATTTCATCACCAACTAGCGGTTTCATTGTGGGAAGGTTTGTTTGATTGTTTTCTTCTTATATTTTCAGTGTGGTTTGCTTGTTTTCCCTAGTGGAACTTAGGTCGAATCAATGTCAATGGAATCAGTTCCTGGGCGTACCAATAAAGAAACCCCTTTTCTCGGGGAACCTTTCGTCTTTCCTTCTTTTGGAAACATTCATCCTTCGTGCATTGCTACAATAAGTACTCTGGAACTCACCATCGGGTTACCGATTTGGTTGTTCCCCACTCTGATGATATTGACTTTTCCCAGTGCTTTGAATGCACCTAATTATTCAAATGTAAGAACACCATCCACAAATCAGCCTCATGTCGACCTTTCTCCTTCTTCACTTGTCAGGTCTCCTTCCCTTTCTCCTTCTTCGCCTAATGAAAGTTATAAAACGAGTAGCCAAGTTGATAAGAAGAAGAAGAAACAAAAGGAAAAGAAGAAGAAGAACCAGAAAGAGACCAAGCCTCCAACCACATCAGGGCATGTTGGATTTGAGCAACCAAGTACTGTTAATCGTACTAGGAGTGTTGATAAAGTCGACAAGTCTAAAACAAAGAATCCTAAACCCAAATTCCCTTGCAGAATTTGAAAGGGTGACCAATTTCTAAGGGATTTCTGTGGTCTCCCCAAGGTCTTATAAATGTGGTATTCCATGTCATCAGCCCTTGCTGGACATGTTGGTGACACCCCATCAACTAGTGACATTAAGGTTGGTAAGAAGAATAGAACCGTCAAATTTCCTTATATGTTATGCGAAGGAGATCATCACTCTCACCTTTTCCCTTGTATGGAAGATGCTTCTTATATTTTGGAAAGGCTTCAACTTCCAACTAGTTATCGTAAGATATCTCCCAAACCATCGTTACTTGATGGACTAGTCAATCCAGTTCCATCCCTGGTCAGTCCGGTTGATCAGGTGGTCAATTTGGTTTCATATTCAGTTGAACCAGTAACCAAAGTAGTTGATGTGCTTCCATCATCGGTCAGTCCCACTCTTCATCTAAAGAGTGAAGCCAAAGTGGTCTATCCAATTCCATCATCGATCAATTCCACTCCTCCCTTAAGAAGTGTAGCCCAAGTGGTCGATCCAGTTCCGTCATCGATCGATCCCACTCCTCTCTTAAGGAGTGCTGCCAAAGTGGTCGCTCTGAGTCCATCATCAGTCGGTCCAACTCCTCATTCAAAGAGTGAGGATGTCACTCAGGTCTACCTCGTTAATAGTGATTCACCCAGAAAAGGGGGCACTCCGCATGTCCCAATGGTACCCCCTTCAAGCACTCAAATAATTTCTATTGATTAGAATCATTTGACAGAACCTCGTCTTCCTTCTTATGTACCTTTTCAAATTACTGTGAAGGTTTGTGATAACAATATTCCTAACACTATAATAGATGAAGGTACTTCTATTATTGTCTTATCCGCGAATTCTTGGCAAGCTTTTGGTTCCCCGCAGCTTGCGCCCATGAATCAGAATCTATTGACCTTTGACAAAAGAGTTAGTCAACCTTTAGGGATCCTTCCTCAGTTTTCGGTTACTTTGGGAGGAAAAACGGTCTACATCAATGTGATGGTTTTTCATGACCCCTTGGACTTTAACCTTCTCTTTGGGTGAGACTATGTCTACGTTATGAGAGATTTTGTGTCCACTCTCTTTCGAGTGATATGTTTCCCTCACAATGGAAACATAGTAATGATCGACCAAATTTCATTCATTGACCCTCATCTGATGGTCAACCATCCACCTTCCCTGAACGATCCATACATTCCAACGATGTCTTCCCCGCCCTAGGTCAATTATGTAATGACCCGTCCCATGCGTTTAACTCCAAACAAGAGGGAATCTCTCCCTTATTCAGACTTAGATCAGGTAGTTGACATGGTCATCTCTTTGATAGGGATATTAGAGCCAAATATCCCTACCCTTGTCGAGGTTGTCGACATGTATTCCTTCTGAAGTGTTTTTCTTCCATCTAGCGAAGATCTCTTGGAAGCCATGGCTGACGTTTGTCCCTTGGCATGTATTCCTTCTAGAGAATTGTCCTCTTGGAAGCCATGATCAAGGGAATGTTATGAGCATAGTTTTTCTTCTCTATGGAAAGATCGTTAAAAAATGAAACAAAAGCTACGAGCATAGTTTCACTTCTCTGTCGCAAGCTCGTTAAAAAATGAAACAGAAGTCACGAGCATAGTTTCTCCTCTCTCTGGCAAGCTCATTAAAAAATGAAACAAAAATATGGGGATTGAACCTGGAGTTATAAGCATAGTTTAATTTTGTTGCAAGCTTGTGTAAAAAGGAAATTGATTATGAGCTTAGTCTTTGTTCTTTCTCGTGCTCGTAAATACATGAGAATGTGATCGAGTATACTTTTATCACTTTTTCAGACTCGTAAAGGTTATACGAAAAAGTAACCCCCTGAAGTCTCCTTTAAGCTCTTTTCAGATTCTCTAAACATGAAAAGATTTTCGAGTGATCTTGCTTCCTTTCACACTCATTAAAAGGTTTGAAAGGGCGTCTTTCGAGTGGTAGTTTATCTCTTTTCGGCCTTGCGAGACTAATTACGAAAAATGAACACTCTAATAAAGCATGATTAAAAGAGTTCTCCCCTGCATTGTTTTACATTTTTTTCAGGCTTGGGAGACTAAACTTACGAAAAATTCATCCATGGAGTCACCTTTAAGTTATTTTCAGACTCTCTAAACATGAAAAACCACCAAGTTTACCTTCTTTGGGCTCGTAAAACTATTCATCGAAGGAACTATGTGAGTCCAATCTCCAGGACCCATCTGGGACCGAACCACTCCTTCCTAGGGTTCGTTAAAAATACTCTGAAGGACTCGTCCGAAGGATGAGATTATATCGAGCACCTATTAAAAAAAAAAGAGGTACTCATCTATCTAGATGGTAGAAAAATTGGGAAGTGGGTCAAGTTTTGAAAACCTTTGTGTAAGCTATTTGTTGTCTCCCTTGAACATGGAACTTGTATAGATTATGGCGTACACTTGGGTAATACGCTTATCTCTAATTCATTTGAAGTTCATTTGTCGTCATACTCTTCTTATTCAAAGAGAACCTTTGGTTTTCGTCACACTCTATGCCATCATACTCTCTTCCTTCAAAGAGAACCTTTGGTTGTCATTACACTATGGAAATCATCACATTATGTTTGGATCCTTGCCTTGTTGAGTCAATGCTGCCAAGTCAATTGTCATGCCATGCAATATTCAAGGGAAGTATAAACCACTCTGTAGTATTCATACTCGTGTCAGTCTGTTCACATCTGATCTTTCATCTTAAATCACTATCCTGTGTCAGTTTTGTGTTGATGATGGGTGATCCATCAAGACCCTCCTTTGACGAGTCTTTTCCTATTGAATTCAACACACTATCTAGGAATTAGACTTATAAACCAATCAATACCTTGGAACCTGCATGCCTCAATGGAAGGTCTCCTTGCTTTTGATAATGGGTTAACATCATTGGCCTTTGATCGAATGATTCCACGAGTGTTCGACTTCAGATCAAAAAATTCACACCTGTTGGATTGTACTAGGATACCTTGAGAATCATTGACATCAATGGCGATCTCTCTCGTGTTTTTTAACAGTATACATCAATGACTGGTAATCAACTGGTTTCTACCATGTTTGACATCAACACATGTATTCACATGGTTAGAATCGTACTAGTTCAAGATTGAGATGAAGACCATGGGCACATATTTGCCATTTACCAAATGTTATCTGACTAACCCAGGTTGTGATGGAGTTTGAAACTTACTGATATACACTGTTACATAGATCCACTTTGTATTGGTCTGTGGCTATGTTGTTTTGTCATATTGTAGATCCACTGTGTAAAATCTCGTGGCTACAACTTGATCGAGTCATATATATCGACATTATATGTTTGGTGGCCATATCCTTAGTCAATATTCTCATGGATCCACAGTTTATTGGTCAACGATCGTGATTTGAGTCATCTCATATTCTAAGCATAGGTATGTCTGCCTCAGAAATGAAACATATATTAATACTGTTTGATGATTGTTTTCAGCTTCTTCCAAGTTCTCCCACTCCAACACCCTTGCATCGAAGAATTTGTAAAGTGTTTCGATCATAAGTTTCTCTTTTGACCTCACACTTTAGGGGGCATCTGTTACACATCAAAATGCCACACTTAAGTATCTCACCCTAAGTGTCGCAAGTATCATAAAAGTGTCATATGCACCTTTGTAAGTGTCACAAGTGTTGTCAAGTGCCGTATGAACCTTACTTAGTGTCACATGCACTTTTATACATGTTTCTATGTGTTTTAATCCCTTGAAACCACCAAAAAACATTTTCCATGATCCCCAAGTCATATTGGAGGAAGAAAACCATCATTTCAAGGCCAAAAACACACTTTTACTTGAAAAATCAACCATTTTTGGGGAAGTTTTTAAGGGTACCGCCCCCATGGCCATGTTGGGGGAGTGTTACCCTATAGGGTAGCGCCCCCCTTACCTTATTTAGGTAGCAATGATCTAGGATCAACACTTTATCTCTAACTATAGGGGAACACTTCTTTTGGTTAGAGGAAAATTTGGAGAATCCTGCCTCTTTCTAAGGGCCAACTCTTGGAGATGAGGTTGGTTTGGATCGAATGTTATCATATGACACTATCCTAGGATCAGATCCTAACCTAAAGGAAGTATATCCTCAACTAATCCCAAAATCTACTCATGTTTGTTGTGTCTCTCAGGCCTATATATTGAGGGATTTCCAAGGTGAAACACACATAGACAGAGATATCAAACTTATGATCTTGGTATTCATGCAAGGGTCTAGATGAGAAGAGTTTAGAGGAGTTGCAACTATCATCATTCGTGGTCTGTAAGTTTTCTTGGTTATCATTTAATATACTTGGCCTATTTCCTTCAAGTGTATGTTTTCATGTGCTTGTCTACTGTTCCTTCGATCTTTCTAGATGAATTTGTTTGATCTAATATTGTAGAGTAGGAGTTATTTGTTTCTATTTTCTGCCTATTGTAGGTATCAAGTTGCGCTAAGGAGTTTGGAGTTCAAAGCTCGGATTGGGAGCAGCGAGGACAAAATTTGAAACAAGGTGCATCACACTCTTTCTCCTTCTCTCTTTTTGATTGATCGAATTGAATTCAAAGGGATGTTAATGTCCATTCGTAGTGTTTCTATCTTGGTATAGGGGTATGTAATCCGAGGGAAAGTTAACCTGTCCCCAGGGGAATATTTCCGTAACAAACTCAACCCGCAATGAAAAATAGAAAAATATTCTCAGTATGGTACAAAATGGGGATGGCAGAAGATTGAATTACATTTTGATGACAGTGAAAGGGAAGTAAGTCCATGAAATACTTCAAAAATACTCTAAGTATTGGTGCATTATGGTTATGGTGGAAAAAAATGGTGCATTTTGGGGGAAGCAAAAGTTATAACAGGATTCATGAACTTGCCACAAAGTGGAAAAATTTCTAAGTGTAGGAACTAGATATAAAGAAGAGATATTTAGTGACTTAACATATTTAAGGATCAACATGCCTTACCCTTGGTAGGAACCTGGACCGTCTGACAAATCGACGATGACATATTTGTAAGAATAAGAGTTTATCCATGGATGGGAGTTGATAATGATTATCGTTTGTCATAATCTCTAATCAAATCTCTCCAATCGAAAAACATTTTCACTCTATCATATGCTCATGCTCAAGTACCTCAGCTCCGAGGGAGGTTAGGTTGGTGATCGTCCCTATCGTTGGGGCTGGTCGATGATGAAGCATCATAATGGGATCATTATGTGATACTCTTGGTCTCAAACTATATCATTTTGAAAGATGAAGATCCAAACAAGATATATTGGTCCAAGAACCCCAAGTCGGGGGAGTTTATTGCAAAACTAGTATACAAAACTTGGGTTGAATCTCTTTTTACGAAAGAAAAAAATGGTGGTGACACTTTGTTTGGAAAATCCATGCACCTCTGAAAAACAAAATTATGCTCTGGTTAAATCTGTCTAATAAACTTATAGCTTGGGAAGTTGGCTGCAATCGTGGCTGGGTAGGCCCTAGTCGGTGTGTATTATGCAAATATCATGATGAAAATGCATCTCACTTATTTATTGACTGTGTGTATGCAGAGTAGGTAGCAGGATTTGTTTCAAATGAACTAAATATTTCTCCCCCGTGGAAGAAATCCAACTTGGAAGACTTCTTAAAGGACTGGTTACTCAATAAAGCAATCAAAAGGTTCAAAGGTATGCCTAGATTTATGGTTTCATGTATATGGTGGGCTCGCAACTCAAGAATCTTCAATGATAAGGACATCCCCCCTTGAAGTAACAACATGAATAATCTTGAACTTGTCCAATGAGTTTATGATATATATCAAGATAAAGGATCCAAGGGTTCCAGTGATGCTAGAGTTGGACTTCATAATTCCTTGGGGATTTTTGATGGGGCATGCCAAGGTCACCCTCTAGTGTGTGGGGTTGGTGTGGTACTTTGTATCAACCATAACCACTATATCCATGTACGTTACACTCCCAAAAGAGGAACACATGACAGGGACATGAGTTCATAGCTCTTCGAACTCTCTTGGAAATTGCCTCGATTAAAGACGTAAAGAAGCTGCAGATTATGGGAGACTCCAAGATCATTATTGATTGGGCAAGGAAGAAGGAAACAATCTCAGATGTTATGTTGGAACCTCTACTCTGAGACATCAAGCACTCTATGCAATCCTTTGAGTGGTTTCCTTCAACCACATCTTCAGAGAACTCAATGAGAAAGCAAACTATCTATCAAAGGAGGCCTTGTCCCTTTGAGTTAATGTTTTTCAGTCTATATGAATTTCTAGACAATATAGAGTCCCAATCAATGGAGTTCCGAATCTAAATTTAGTACTAGTTGTTTAACAAGAAGAAAATGGAGTAAGGACCAAAGCTTCTTTTTGTTTTTGATGTATAAGAATATGTAGTGAAGGCAAAATAGAATAAGCATTGAAATGAGAAAGATGTTTGCTTTTTGTAAGTTTTTGTACAATGTTGATAGAAAGAACAAAAAACTAAAAACAATTTTTGAACAAACTCCTTAAGAGGAGAAGTAACATATATATTCCCATTTATGAATATAAATGTTTTTTTATTCTAAAAAACTAATAATTTTTTAATTTTTATTTTTTATAATAAGACACATTTTATCCCAATTCTTTGTATCCTAATTAAAGTTTGAACCTTCAAAAATAGGATTCTTGAGTCTTTTTTATAGATTTAAAAAAATAAATTTAGCTTTACAATGATGTAAAAAAAAAAAAAAAAATTAATAATAAAATAACTTAATAGCCCCTATGGAGTGTACTCTTAAGGCACTCCGTTATGTGAAGTCACCATTCGAAACTCTTGACTAGTCTTGTGAGCCAAGTGAGATGGTGTTGGAATGGTGTTGGCATGCCTCTGGTAGCACTTGGAATAAGTACCCTACAAGTTGTTGATTTCCCCAATAAAAATAATAATAATAAAATAACTTAATATTTATGTAAAAAAATCAAATATTTTTTAAAATAAAAATAACTTTCCTCTTATATAAAAAAATTCAAAATTTCATATTAATAAGTTAAATGAGATGCTCTCTAACATACATGAAAAAGACAGTGCACACCAAACATTATCGTCCATCACTGTTGAGTTGGAAACCATACAATGCATTAAAGAACAAATATTGTTGTGAATCTTTGAATATGAATATTTATGTATGAAAAATCAAATCAGATTTGCAAGTTTGATGTATGTAGTGTCAACGGTTCTCTCCCAAGGTGCATATCAATTAATTTCTCATAATGTTAAACTACACATACCATTTTGATGATGAATATTTGCACCATAATGTCAAATATTAAAAAGATAAAACATTAAGTAGAGTTGAGATCATTCTGGCGCAACAACTGATTTTGGAGGCTCGTGAGCTTCCCAACCAAGTCTGGGAGCGTATCTAGAGTGGAGAATCTTCGGTCAAGGGATGTTGCATCCTTGGGGATCTGCGGCAAGGTTTTGCTATCCGCATCCCTGTAACCATGGAGATGGGCGAGCGCGGGTGCATGCATGGGCCACTTCCAGGGAGAGCGTAGATGAGGGCGAGGGCGAGGGACTGGGAAAGCATGGGTGAGGTCACGAGCACTACTAGGGTGAGCAGACTCTGCGAAGCGGCGTGGCGGGTGCAGGGTGTGCAAGGGTTTGAAGATGGTGGTGGGGGGTCATACCCAACGGGCCTACGGTGTGGCGGTGGTGGGCGAGCAAGGGCTCTATGAAAGGAGGAGAATCAAAACTTGTAGTGGATGCCTCCTGTTCAGGGCCAGACTTCTCTCTGCATATACCAAAATTTGTATCGACCACAATCGTTACTCCACATGCACGATGATGTTAATCTTTGGAGTGTTGGTGGAGGCTTCTAGGGTTTGTTTGCAATGGGGGTTTTGTCCTCTCTTTGGTTTTTTTCTGGACCCTCTTGACCTCTTCCTCCTTGGCTAGGAGAGGTTTTGGACTAGAGCTTTAAGGTCCACACGGGGGGCGTGTGGTGCACTGTTTAACACTTTGAGGTCCTTTGGGGGCGTGCAGTGTTGGATAAACACTTTGAGGTCCTTTGGGGGCGTGCGACAACTAGTTCAGTTACTTTTCTAGTGTTTGTTGGGGTTTTTACCCCTAGTTTGTTTCCCATTTTACAGTCTGCGTGTTGGTTCTGGTATCTTTTGGGGATGTAGTAGTTTATGTATTTGATAATGGTCTATGGACCAGTTCTACTATGATCATCTATTATGGTCTTGAAGATGTAAAAAATTATATTTTCATTAATATAATTGAGCGGATTTTCTATTGGAAAAAAATGTAGAGTGGAGAACCTGCGTCAATGTTTTGGAGGCCCATCAGGTCCCCAATCGAGTCCAGGAGCATCTGGAAAGAGGGGCAAAAGGTGAGGTGGATACTTACACTTGGAAAGTTTCTAACAGATTCTGGAAGAGTTTGCAGAGCAGAGCAACATGCCACGTGAAGACTTTGATAGCCCGTCAGGTTCCCAACTGTTTGGGAGCATCTACAACGTGGAACAATTGGTCAAGTCAAGACTTTGGAGGCCCGTCAAGAGGGATCAAATTTGAAAGGAATAATTATATTTCAAACTGAAGGGCTAACTTTATTGTAACCCTTCTAAATTGACATGTTAAAATAAATTATTCTTTTCATATGAAAATGAAAAAGAACAATTAAAATTTCACCCATAAAATAATTATTTTATAACCCATTCATTAAAAAAAAAATTAACTCTTAACTTATCATTCTCCAAACATAACATATTAATCATTAAATTAAACTCAAAGAATTTGGCACAACTTCAATTTTTGTTAGTTAAATACATATAATAATAGTATTTTTACACATTGATATAAAATACTAGTTTAAATGCATTACTAAAAAAATATTAGAGATTACAAAATTGAATATCTAGTACCAATACCTACTCCACGTGATGATCACATTAAAATTAATAGATGTGTTTTTCCTAATTAAATTTCAATGTATTATTAGTTCCAATAGATGCTGCAATTATAAAAAACATTATTTCCACAACTATTTTCAACTAACACATTACACTATTAGTTTAAACATAAAACTATAAATTATTCCATTACTATTTGTGAAAATTATTTATTCAATCCTTAAATCTTAATACCAAACATCAATATTAAATCACCATGTCCATGGATGTTAATCATCATATTGGTTATTGAGGAAGTGTATGCACATGGGAGTTCTAAATTAATAAATTATTATGTTACAAAGAATATCATTATATCCAATAATTTATCTTAAAATTCACCATTATAATGATTTATCAATCACAACATAAACATTATAATTAACAAATTTTACAATTTTTAACATTCT
>SNQJ01S0071364.1:67145-105505 GCA_010110895.2 Picea sitchensis | reverse complement strand
TGATTGGAAGAATTGGAGAGACTAGAGAAGAGCATGCTTTGTGAAATATTTAAATGAGAAATGATCAATATCATGGTGAAAAGTTATGATGCAAAAAAGATCAAGAAGTAAGATTTTGAAGATGGTATGCTGAATGAAACTGAACCCATTCAACTCTAATGTTTTCTGACATTCTTCCCCATAGACTTATACTGAAACAAATATCTATTTTTTGTTCGCCGAGAAGACCCGCAAACCCTTTTTGAAGCGTCGTTATTATAGCAAACTTGTCGCAACATCCGTCAAATGCAACATATTTATAGATTTTGTCACGTCCCAATTTCGATGTAAAAAATTCCTAAGTGACCGTTGGTATTTTGACTTGGTGAACATACTAAGGTGACTGTTGGAGGGGAAAACCTAGTTTCCAAAACGTCGCAATTGCAACATACATCTTCACAAATGTGGCAAGAGAGACGTTCCAGTGGAAAACGTGGCAAGAGCGACGTTAACGTGGCAAGACCGACGTTAACGTGGCAATTGCAACATACATCTTCACAAACGTGGCAAGAGAGACATTCCAGTGGAAAACGTGGCAAGAGAGACGTTCCAGTGGAAAATGTGGCAAGAGCGACGTTAACGTGGCAAGAGAGACATCAACGTGGCAAGACCGACGTTATCGGGCAACATGAATTTTTTTTTATTATAAATTTCCTCTATTTTGTGACAATATGGAAAATTTTGTCCATAATGTCGCAAATAAAACGTCGGAATTTTTACAATATGTAGTAGTGTGGATTTGAGACCTACATCGATCGATAGTACAATATAAGTGTATGTCTGTCTTGCAACGAACATGAATTGTCGTAATTTCAACAAATGTGACGTGATGAAAAATGGGTTGTAGTCTTCGTCGTACTTGAGACATTGTGTTGATGAACATGTTTTAGTAAATTATCGAAAAATGGGCCCATTGTAGTAGTGTGCAGCTTATCTACTTCTATCATTTATGGGTAGGTCTTGAAATATGTGGATAAACTGCATACCCAAAAATCAATGGCCTCACCATTCATATTTCCTGAAAACTTAGGCATCTATAAATGAATATGCAACTACATAGGAATTAGGGATCTCCACTAGAGCCACATGATTTCATTTAGAGCAAGAGCCAGGTCCTGAATGGAAGTATATTTCCCATATGTAGAATCCTCGGGGGAGGGGTCTTTACAAGGAGACATTATCTTCATATAATGAATAAACTAAGACCTGAGAATGGAGAGTGCACTAAAAATGAAAGAGAAAGGGTGTTGGAACCCAAGAGGGAGGGAAAACCCTAAAGCACATCATATGGAGAAAACCATAGTACACTATTCTCTAGATCTAGATGGGAAAAACCTGGATCCAACCCTGAATCACATCGTGTGGAGCCCAAAAGGAAGGGTGCACTAGCAAACCCTAACCAAGAACACACTGAGAAGGAGTGTTGGAAGAGAGGGGAGGGTGTGGAAAACCCTAGTGCACCCTGACACAAACTAGAGAAGAGAGGGGAGTGGAACATCCCCACAACCAAGGCACTGAGTAGTGGAGGGTGAGACCAATCCCATCACATCGTGTTGGAAGAGATAGAGGGTGAGATGAGCCTCAAGCACACCTTTGAAGCTGGAAACCACCACAAAGTACTAGGAAATGAAGGTATAAAGAAAACTCTAACACATTGACTGAGAGATGGAGGGTGGAACCACCCCTAGCGAACCTTTGGATCTGAATATTGGGTGAGTTCAGACACTAGCAACCCATAAAAACAAATTTCTCTATCTGAAACTCACTAGAGTAGAAGCATATCATATTGATGCTCTGATACCATTTGATCTACAATAGAAATACTTAGGAAATTAACTAGATTAGGAAAACATGAATACTATCACCAAAACTGAGAGAAAAATTACCATCATTTTATTTATAATAGGAGGCAGTCTTATATAGATGCCTTTTATATAGAATCTGAGCGAAATATTTCCCCGCCATCAAATATGTCCTCCTCGAAATCAAGTTCTTCAATGGCCATTGTGGATTGTTCGTCCATCGTACCATAAAACAATTAGAGAATTAAACCCTATTGGAAAACCATAGCGAGACTACTATAAGAAAGGGAGCCACGGGGCTAGGAAACCACTCGAGCGCCAAATAATGATAAATGTTTACATAGCTAAACTTTTCGAAAGAAAAGATACTCATTCTGAAAGAAAAGATTCCATTTCGAGGAATCCTTTAAGTTAAATAGCCATAAAAACTTTATGGTGCAATGAAGCTACCTCTAAATGACCATATCAATTCAATAGTGTAGTTGGCCAAACTTAAATGACCATATGAATTTAGTGATTCAATTTCAATGTAGAGTGCAAATCCTATTCTCAAAACACATAAATCCAAAAATATTGATTGCAATTAATATGTTATTTGACAATATACTTAACTATTTTATTTGATAAGAGACAAAAAGATGAGAGGATTAAATGCGTGAAATAAAGAAATTAAAAAAAAAATTGTGTAAATCATTGATATGTTTGGAACAACAAATAGAATCATCTATTCTATTTAATTGAGCATATCTGAGAAATAAATTGAGCAAAATAAAAAGCACCAACAATACAAATATACTCAAAGGCATAATCAATTGAGCAAAATAAAAAGAACCAACAAGACTAATAAACTAAAAGGCATGATCATTTCAAGCGAAACTATTTATATTAAAATTTTAAGATAAAATGTAATGCATGTCTAGCCATTGTAACAGGAAAGTGTTAAGAAAGTAAAATATATATAACGGGAAAGTGTTAAGAAAGTAAAATATAATAGTTAATTAGTGCACCAGTGTACTATAAACTCATACATGATTAGTCTTTTTTATACTTCAAAAGGTGAAAAAGATAAGTTGAAAGAAAGATTCCAGTTGGATAAGCATGGAATTATTTTTGTTATTTATGCAACTATGATCAAGGAAGAAGAAATATGTTAAGGTCCTAACCTGCACATAGGTAGATCAATGTATTCGGATGTAATAAAGGTCAATATTAATAAGACCTTTCAATAAAATAGAATAAGGCGGATGTAAGAAGACCTAATAGAAGCTTCCGCTTCTAGAAGGATCTCCAATAGAAGCTTCCGCTTCTTCTGCATGATCTTCCTCTAGATGCTTCTTTAGTATAAATAGGAGCCGAGGGTATGAGAACCCCAGCTTGGATATTATTGTAACAGCCGCCGATTGAGGTTGCCCCTCCAAGAGGCCCCAGGAACATTACATCCTAATCATGCTATTTCATATTTCAGATATCACTCGGTATCATGGAAGATTGGCGTCGATATTTTCATCGCTATTCCGCTATTTCAGCATTTCGCTTCGTTCAAGAGATATTTTATATATCCGCATCTTTCAAGTGGTAACGAGCACTTTCCCTCAGAAATTGTGGTATTTTTCAGTGGCAGAGACGATTCGACGCTCTTTAAGCCACAGAGATCCGGTTGCTACGCTGCGATAAACCCAATACGGCTGAGGGATTCATACATCGCAGAAATACAAGGGTTCTTGCCAAGACGCTTGTTGGCCACTCTTTGTAACCCCCGCTATACCCCCTTCGAAAGTGGTAGCGATCGGCAAAGACCGCGTACGTAATCGCCTAGATCGGGGCTCTAGATAAACCGACGGACCGCTATATTATGGCTGTCACCGAGAACATTCTGAAGATACCGGTACCCGGTAGTCTAGTAATGGCTAAGGGTACGCCCATCTCCCGCTAGTGCCCTCGAGATACAATGGAGTATCATCGTTGGACCCCTCAAGACGATATCGAGAGCTATAGCACAGTGGGAAAACCCTTGTCTCAGAGAACCCTGAATACTTAAATTCTCGGGGAACATATAAACAACAATATAAACAAATTAAATCGCATGAGATCTATTAACCCAAGATCAGATTCGGGTTGCTAAGTAAATACCGTTCGCATTTGGGGATTTCAAAGATCAGAATATTCTTCTAAAGCATAACCCCACTGCAGAAAAAAAAAAAAAAGTATAGAATTTTTACCATTATTTGAGACCTATTCCATTAGACTCATCTTCGCCCTCATCACTTTCCACAATATCATTTTTCTGCAAGAAAAAATTTGACCCCGCCCTCACCCTTTTCAATCACCCATTTTCACCATTATTTGAGACCTATTCCATTAGACTCCATTCTTCGCCTCATCACTTTCATCCATATCATTTTTCAGTAAATTTTTTACCCCACCAAAGACTCTTTTCAATACCCGCCCTCATGGCCCATAACCATAACCAAGAGCTAGAGTCTCGCTTCAACACCCCGCAACATGGTTTACTTGAGAATTCAACAAGAATTGCAAATAACTCACATACTATTGCCTCCCCGTGGATGCCTCCATGACGACCCGCCCGTGATAGTCAAAATTCCACGGCGTCATAAATGAAATTGAATCTGTCGTTGTAGCGCTTTGCACCAAACTCAAAATCCTCTCGATGATGATGCACCTAAAAGACTGAAGGTGAAACTTATTACCATTCCTTTCAACCACATCATTTTCAGGGACATACGCTCACGGTGATGTCACTAAATTTGATGGCTCGTACTTCACTCAAGTTGGCCGCCACAAATGGAACATTATTTCTCTTACAACATCACCGGCGATCTGCCAAACTCCTGCATGGTGTTCTCCATCTTCGACCAAGAACGGCACGGTGGTAAATGGAGAAAACTTCCGCCAAGGATATATTGCTTGGACCCAATTTGTTGCCGAGCTTATGAACATCTCGACACCGACACCAACCATTTGGGTCAGCTTGACAAAATTGAAGCAATCGTGCACAGTCGAAGACTTCATAGTCGCATTTGAGCGACTATCTTTTCGAACAGAGGGCAAAACTGATGCTTTCTTTCGCTGAAAGTGCGCAAGCTTCATCGCTGGCCTCATGAGGAGGTTAGCTCCATGTCCTCGTGGCTCACTTCACGAATTTGGGTGGAGGCTACCAAAAGCCAAATAAGAACAACAAATTGTTTCTCTCAAAACCGTAGTTTTCCTTTTCCGCCACTCTAAACCAAGAAACCCCACTACTCCCTCCGCCTTCCTTTAAAAATAAAACCGACCCCGGCCGAAATGTCAAAGACAACTCAAAGGCCTCTCATATAACTGATGAAAAATATTTCCCGTGCCACAAATGTAAGGAACAAAAGCTCTTTATGGCCATCTTCGAGGATATTCAAGAAGACGATGACACTTCCCATGTTCCCGAATCAACCGAGACTTCTAAAATAAACCTCTTCCCAATTCTCCCGCGTATTGAACCCATCATTTCAATGCTCTCACTGGCTTCCCACTTCAAACTCAAGTTAACGGCTATATCAAGCACCTAGTGCCATCATTCGTTGATAGCGGCGTAACTCCACAACTTTATTCATCACGATCGCCGAAGAAACTCATTCCTATATCCATGTCGTTAATAATTTCCAAATCATGATTTCAAGCTACTGGGGCTCTATGAAATGTGGAGGGCGCTAGAAAATGTGTCTGCCTCCAAATAGGTGACTACAACCCTCAAATATCATATGTTTGCTATTGACATGGGAGGTTGTGACATTGTGTTGGGTGCCGAAAGTGGCTCGTAACCTCGGGTCCCATTCTCATGACTTTCAAATAACTACGCAATTTGACCAAGGCCACAAACATAAATTTCAAGGCATCATCAGTTCTCATCGAATCATCGGGCGCTTCATCGCATGGAGAAATTGCTCAAAAGGTCATTCGGGTGTCATAGCCCAACTCATGCCATTCAAGCCATCGAGATCCCACCTGTGCCCCAAAACCTCCAAGCCATATTGTCTAAACATCAAACCGGGCCTTCTCCACTCCCCAAGGACTCTTTCCCGGGTATGTCCGCGATCATTCCATTTTGTCCCAGGAAGCCTTCCCCAACATACGCCCATATCGCCACCCTTTGCCTGTAAGAACAAATTGAAAATGGTCCGTAAACTCATCGCCAGAGTCATCCGTCCTAGTGCAAGTCCTTACTCCTCTCTGGTCGCCATGGTCTTAAAGAAAGAAGGTTCTTGCCAAATGTGTCCCGAACACTTCTCGTGCTCCTCAATAAACTCACCATCAAAGACAAATTCCCCATTCCTGGCCATTGATGACCGATGTAACCGAGGGTGCCCAATTCTTCACCACCAAGAATTGATCTTCGTTCTGGCTACGACCGGATCCGTATGAAAGAGGCCGACGTTCCTAAGATCGCCTTTCGCACTCATGAGGCCACTACAAGTTTTTGGTCATGCCCTGTCAGGTAACGCCTCCACCTTTCGAGTTCATGAACCATGTCTTTCGCCCTTTCTTCGCCATTTTGTCCTAGTTTTGACAATATTCTCATATATAACAAGACATGAAAAGACCATTTGACTCATGTGGATCAAGTCCTCACCCTGACGCCAAAGACCAGTTTTTCCTTTCAAACAGCCCAGGGGATTTGGTGCATCCGGCAGAATACTTGTCATCTAGTGGGCAAGGATGGCGCCGTGGTGGACCCGAAAAGATTGAAGCCATGCAAGATTGGTCACACTTAAGACTCTCAAAATCCTCATAGGGATTTTTAGTCTTCACAGATATTACCGCAAGTTCGCCAAGAACTATGGAAAGATTGCAAAACCCCTGATGGCTCTCCTTAAGAAGAACTCCTTCACTTGACCCTACCGACCGCTTTTTCAAACTTTGAAGATGGCCATGCACCACTCCGGCTCGGGTTTCCCGTACTTCACAAAGACATTTTAGTTGAACAGACGCGATCAGTGGAAAGGAATTGGCGCCGCCCTTATGCAAGAGGGTCGCACTTTGGCTCATAAGCAAACAACCGTCCGAAAAGAACTGGGCAAACTCATTTATGAAAAAGAAATGTTACACCCCGCATGCGCTGGAATTATGGCGCCCCATTCTTGGGGCACCATCTAAATTAAGACGATCATCAAAGCCTCAAATACTTTTTGAAACAACGCATTCTGCTGCGAAACAAAATGGGTCACTAAGCTCTTTTGGCTATGATTATGAGATAATTTACAAGAAGGGAAAGACAATGTAGTGGCAGATGCACCACCCAGAAATATGAAGACGAAGGATCCCTTTTTCTCTTTCCTTTCATTGTACCGATTACGCAGCGGTGCACCAAGACGGATGCAAGACTTCAAAAGTCAGATCTAATTCAAAAGAATCGAAGAACAAGTACGCAGCTCCCCAGGGTACTCTTGGCTTCAGATGAGCTTCGATACAAAGCATTGTATTTGGCAAACAATCCAAGCTCAACCATCTGCATTCTTCGAGTTTCATGCTACACTCCACAATGTAAGCACTCGTGGTTCACCAAAACATATGAAGTTAAACGCTCCTTTTTCTGAGGGTATGAAACAGATATCCGCCGCTTGTGGATAAATGCAGGTATGCCAACGCAACAAGGAGAAACAGTCAAATCTCCGTAGAACATCTGTCCCGCTTTCCACCCCCTGATGTTTGGAAGGATATGTCTATGGATTTATTATTGTGCCATCCCAAATCAGGGAATAAATCAAGGATAATGGTGGTGGTCGACGCCTTTCCAAGTATGCCCATTTTTGTGCTCTTCCTCACCCATTTCATCGCATCTACTAAGTGGCCCAAATTTCATGGATCGTGTCTTCAAACTTCATGGCATGCCAAAAATCTATTGTTTCATCGAGACCCAACTTTCACAAGCAATTTTTGGCAAGAACCATTTTCTGCTTTCAAGGCACATCGACCAACAAATTTTTCATCCCTAGATAGATGGTCAAACTGAAGTCATTAACAAGTGTTTGGAAACCTATCTCGAGGTGCTTTGCATCTAAAAACAACACCAGTGGGCTCAAAAGGAGTCATGCATGTAGCTAAATGGTGGTACAACACTACATACCATACAACCACCTCGCGATGACTCCTTTTGAAGCAAAGCATGGACATAAGCCACCGCCGCTTCTCTTCTCCTCACTTACCCGGCAGACTGGTCCGTGCAACACCAAACACTTACAACAGAAGATATCCTTCAATTTTAAAGAGAACTTGGTCATGGCCTAGAAATAGAATGAGCGTTAGTTGCATCAAGGTCGCTCGTAACGACAATTTGTAGAAGGAGATCGTGTGTTTCTTCATACGAACCATATAAGCAAACTTCCTCAAGGCCGAAAGCAAGCACGGGGTTGGGGCACCCAAATTTTATGGCCTCATACGCTTTAAAGCCGGGGACAAGTTTCCATCGCTAGCTCTCGCTCAGCCAACAAGGTTACATCCTCGTTTTTCATGTCTCCTCGCTTGAAGAAGGTGATTGGAACCAAAGCCAACTTCAAACCAACCTTCCAGGTTAAGGTAAGAAGGATCCATTTACAAACTGGCAGCTTTGACCAGAGGGAGCGTCAGCCACGGCCAACCATCAAGGAAGTGCTCAGATAGTGGAAAGATATGACTCCAAAAAATGCCACTTGGGAAACAACTACAATTCTGCAGCAGTTCCCACATCCCAAGCCTTGAGGACAGTTTTAAGGGGCGACATGTTAAGGTCCCACCCGCATTACATAGGTAGATCAATGTATTCGGATGTAATAAAGGTCAATATTAATAAGACCTTCAATAAAAATAGAATAGTATGGATGTAAGACATCTAATAGAAGCTTCCTTCTAGAAGGATCTTCCTCTAGATGTTTCTTTAGTATGCTATAAATAGGAGTCGAGGGTATGAGAACCCTAGCTTGGATATTATTGTAACAGAGCACTGCTCAATTGGAGGTTTCCCCCTCGAAGAGGCCTGTGAACATTGCTATCTGAATCAAGTGCTATTTCTGTTCAAGTGCTATTTCTGTTGCTATTTCGTATATCATCTCTATGTATTGTGAAGATTATGCTGGATATTTTACTGTTATTCTGTTATTTCTAGCATTTCGTTTCTGTTCTGCATATTTTATATATCTGGTATCTTTCAAAATAGAAGTCCCTGTTTCAAGTGGAAAATAAGGCTCAAAGGAATAAAAATATATTGTTGCAATGGAGACAGATGATGCAAAAAACAATGGTGCATCTGCAGTTTGTGACAATGTTGATGTGAATATGTAGTATGCCAAAACTGTTGTTGGAACTGCAACAATTGTAACTAGTGGTATTAAAAAATAGGTTTTCTGAGGTAGAAGAGAATAAATCTTCCCAAATGAAAACTGATGCCAAGGTAAAAAATATGAAAAGAGAATGCAAAAAAAATCAAGAGTTATGTGACTTCAGAGCTAAGAAAATATTGCAGAATAAACTGATGGTGGAGAATTTTGGCACACTTGACTTGGTTACATTTGAATCTAAATTTTACTTGAATATGAAAACTAGAACAATGAAATGCTATCTAAATGCATATTCTCTTACATGTTATGGTCTAAATGATGCCTCTATAAAAGTAAATTGTACTTCTACTCAGAAAAAAATTAACAATGAGCAGTGAGAAATTCTTTGATGGCAAGTTGCATTTTAGTTGTCCTTGCTTACATGTTGGTTATAGACAAAATTAAATTAAATTAAAATTAAATTTGAGAGTAAGTACCTCATAATTGGTTTTTGAATCTGTTGAATCCAAAGTTTTTGAAGACTTCAATATTCTGTTGGATGTTTTGGCTGGGCACTTGATGAAGCTATAACCACCTACACATCATATTGAATAAATGTCTTGGAGGATAGAAACATTGTCATAATGCTTCAAAAAAGGTGTTCCAAGTAGTAATGCACTTCCAATAGATTTAGAAGAAGCCTCATCATTGAGTTTAATGCAACTAACTAATGCATGAAATAAATACTACACAATGTAACTAACTAATGTAACTAACATTGTAACTAACTAATGACGCAAGAGAAGTAAATAATTTGTACCTTGTCAGAATGCATTGTGGATCATGGAGGTGACCTCCCTTCAAACTTTTATTTGTCAAAGATAATAATAGGTTCAATGACTGAATAATAACTAAACCTCTATGATATTGCATTTGACAAAGTGAATTAAACGTTATATGACCGAATAATAATTAAAAATGTACGATGCTCTAGAAATACTAAATGGGAATACCTCATGAATGAGATCCTCTTGGTTTCAGGAATAATTTGTTCTCTACTAAACATGACCAACCACGTGAAGGTGGAAGCTCATTTGACCCCTCCCCCCCTTGCATCACTCTCAATTCCCCATACCCAATCATGCATAACAAGTAGCAAAACAAGAATTAAAGGTAAATGGAAGAAATAAGGCACATGCATACAAAAAATATAAGGTTCACGCACAACTAGAAAAAATAAATTGTACAATCAATAATTTATATTAATAAAATTTGTCCTGAAAATATGTACAATCACTTATTTTTTTGTTTCTTATTTTTGATAAAATTCATGAGTAAATCATCATCACATTCGTCTTGATCCCAACCTTCATCTATTGGGCCTTGTTTTGCTGCTGGAAGGCGATGGGTCATCTCAAGCATTGTACTACTTCTAGTAGTAGGACATGGACGTTGATGCACTATAGGGGCATCCACTACAATAACATAAAGCGTTAAAAGGACATGGTTAGTTATTATTCGTAGCAATGTTTCATTAATACGAATATCATTACTATATTTTTTACCTGGAGGAGTAGTGGACACCATTGGTTGGATTGTCGTCGGCTTCTTTTCTCTCCGAGCACCCTCATCTACATGCTCTACCATTGAAACAAGAAAATTTATAAGTACACCATCTTAAGGAAATATTTATAATCATCATATTATACGTTTTATTTTAAAGACACACATACTAGTATCATGGGGTTGTTTTCCACCACTATCAAATGAGTCGGTATTTCTTTCCTTCTAAAAAAAATAGACACATAATTACTTTATGAGTTAAATCAATTGTCAATATATTTGACAAGTAATCAACAACTACAATCTTGCCATTTTATTTACCAACTCATTTGAAGGGTTAGATTATGTATGTGATCCCTTCCTTTGTCAATTTTTCATCACAACTTGAAAGCCAAAATTGAAGTCGAGCATCGAGTCTTCTTCAGTGGTGACAGTTTTGAATGTATCCCCCTACATTGCATGACATAAGATATGGATTTTTTCCTACTCGTTGCAATTAGATAAAATTTGCATGATTATATGCATAATATTAATAAAGTATTTGGTACTTATAATTTTATCTTTTAATCTCAAGTAAAAAACTTGGCCAAGTTTGTGCTTCCCATGTTTTTATAGTCTTTCCTTGGTTGCTTTTGACGTGTTTGGGAGCCTAGGAAATTTTTTTAGTATGTTATAATATATCACAATTTGTTTTGTAGAACTAAACAAAATTTAACATATTCAATTCAAAATATCATATATTACCTTCCAGGGCCAGGTGGTGTCTTTCCTTAATTTCTCAATGCAGTCTCATTTGCGTCCTCCCACATATTCTTCCATTCCCTCTCAAGAATGGCCAAATGATGATCATACTTAGGGTTCTTTTTCAATTGAACCCTATATTGATCTCTGAATATTTCAAGTATGTACTAGCCCTCGAGGTGATTTCAGACTTAATGAATAAATCACCAAACAGGATGACCATATGGTCTATAATATTCTTTTTTAAATATTTATTCTCAACATTCCACTGCATGCAAATGGTGGGCCCATAAATCTCTAAATCCTTTTCGTGCAAGGTCATGTGAAAACTATTGTTTCCTGAAAAATGATATGATAATTAGATTAAAATAATATGAAAGATGTAGGTTTTAATCAAATGGTAGGAACTATTTAACATATTAAAAAATACCTGGGATTTGTTGTATCTTCAAAGGAATCAAGTTTTCATCCACCAAATAGATGATGGAGAGTGTTCCCAAGCTTTGAACATGTGTTTCCCTAGGATAACAATGATCTAGTTGCATAGAATGAATATCCTCATGAGATTCTCTCTGTAGACCATCATGTGCACGGTCTAGCGTGTGGGTGGTGGTGACAGCCCCCCCGTTCCTATCTCTCCTTCGGGGCTGGCATGACCTCCCGGTCTAGGATCGTTCAAGTCATCGAACCAAATGGTTCGTTGGGTTCCTGATGGAACCAAGTTGACTTGACACAAGCTCTTTTTTTTTTCTTCCTCGGCACTCACGATGTGGCACCTGCGGACCCTCTCCTTGCGCTTTTAACTCTTACGCCAACAGGTGCTAGATATTGATGCTAGAATTCCTCGTTGATGTGACCGCATATTATGACCATGGGCCAACTCTCTTCGCGACCTTGCACTTCAGGACTTTCATGAACTACTTCCTCCTCTTTTCCCCGATTTTCGAATCGATGAATTCTCCGAGACCAGATCTACGGTCCTCGTTCTCCTTGTAATCAACGACTGTGATCACATTGCGAGTTCAGACCTCCCGATTCCTCTCTTCTCCCGACTCTGTGTTTCCTGATTTCTGATCAGTGAAACACCGATCTAGTTCCACGTGTCCTCCTCAACAGACGACGAATATTTACTTCGACTCTCGGCTCCTCGGGTATCTTCTCTTGCCTTTTTCCGAAGGATTCCTCCTCTGAAATATGTGGATCTCTACCATGTACCCTTCCAGATACAATGGTTTGGATTCAAATCGCTCCTTGTGACTTCACGAAGATCCTTGTTTTCTCTCGACAAACTTTTACGAAGTTCCTTCACCCGAACCTCTCGATCTTCTGCCACCTGTCTCTCCGACGATGGATGATTTCTCTGTCTTCTAGAATTCAACAAGTCCTCGACTCCTTTTTCACACTTAGTGAAAATTCACCTTTCAATACTTAGGTTGTTCTCGAATTCCTTTTTCACTCCTGCAGACTCCTCTGCGACTTTTCTTGGCTTGAAACCCTTTCGAAGTTCACGGTTCTTTTGTGAACTTCCTCGTGCCCTTCTGGAAACTTCTTGCTCCTCCTCCTGAGCTTTGTAATATGAACTTACAATATCTTTGGTGCACTCCTTGTGCTTATTGAGCTTCTCAACAACTTCTCTCTCGGCCTTACGGAAAGGTTTAAGGCATATCCTTTCATTTGTCGATGTGCTTCTTGCAAATCCTTCCTTCACCAGAATGTTTAGCAATTCTGGGATTCTCCAACAATTCCAACCATGTTGCTTCTGTGCACACTCACACTTTCTCAATGAATTCATGGTAGAGTGTTTCAGAGTGTTCAATAACTCTAAACTGTTCTTTCTCCCACACAGTATTTCTTTCCAAGGTACTTAACCACCTTGAAATTTCTTCCCGAGTCTGTGAACTAACCTGGTGTGCCTTCCTGGAAGCTTCTCTTCTGACTCCACTGAGTTTAGATATGCACCTCTTGCATTGTATTATAGATATTTCACTCTTTGTCATGCACTCCTTGCACTTAGACTAGAGAAACAGACTTAACTCAACACACTCTCAGATAGAAAACTATATCTCTATCCCTGTAGACGATTTCTAACATTCATCTACAACTCAAATGCATGTAAAATACATTCATAACACAACATCCATTACACAGAAAGTTAAAACAAGAAAAACTGTCACTTTCTATTAATGGTATAATGCCAAATTACAATGGTAGAGTTTGAGCTACAACTGAGTCTCAACTCTCTATGTTTCTTCCCCTATCTCCTACAAGATCCCCTATCTCCTACAAGATCCCAACCTCTATTTTGCAACAATACAAAGATTTATAAAAGAGGGGATTCTATGAGCTTCCCTCGCAAGATAAACTAGTGGTGTCAAATCACCATTCAAACACCTATCTAATGGACATATTACAATGATGGAAATATGCTCCAAATCAGATGCAGATCCCTTCTGCCATCAACCTATTAATGGAGACCTTATCTCCAACTTGTGCGGAATCATATCTTGGCTCTTCCATCTTGTCTTCAATTAATGCCTAGATCACGCATTGGATTCTCGAGGCAAAAATGAGAGGGCGATGCCTCTCCTTCCTTGAATGCGCACCACGCATGTTAGTTAGCTGGCGCATGCTGAGGTGGAGCGATACTCCTGCATCATGTGGGGGCATCTCATGGGCCCCAGGAGTTTGAGTCATCTGAGCCACAAACGAAGAGGAAAATAGCCTCATAGGTATGTGGCTCATGCTAGGATGTTATGGGGTTTGTGCATCATTTCCACCAGCAACATCCCCATGACTAGGTTGTCCCATTGGATCCAAAATTACCTATAGAAGGAAAACGTTAGAGTATTTCTCATATAAGGATATCAAACAAAATTTCATAAATCAATATATGTCAGAAATTTCCTTTTTTTAAATTGCGCTTATTCAAAATTGTTCTATATCCTTCCTTAAAATTTTCTTTCTTTCTTTTCCCTCCTCTGTAAGTGGCTTAGACCTAGCCAATTCAATGTATTCCCTATTTTCTATTCTCAATGACTTTTGAATTGTTTCCATCTGGTTGATGGAATCATATATTTCATCCCACACATCACCATGATCTGACGATGTGCTCATCTATATCAATAAATAAACATGTTAATTCAATTATTGTAAGTAAGAATTGATATGAAAATCATTGTTATACCTGCTGCGAGCTAGTTGTTTCCTTCCCACAATCACCCTGCAACATTACAAGATGCATGACAATTTAGAATGTTAGAAAATAATCTAAGAAGCATGAGATATTAAAATGTATGTTAAATACATAAAAAGGAAAAAATTAATTACGGGATTGATATACTGGAAGAGCATATTTACCTCCATAATAATAGTGCTTCCATTGATTTGATTCAAATCGTAATCAACCAAAAACTCTTCCCATGTAGCTATTGTTTTCACTGCACGTATGAATATTTGATTTCCTTCACTCCCCTCAACTATAAAATTGGTTTTCTTTCTTGTTGTCCCGAGTCTTGTACTATTAATAATCCCTGCAATAATCCCTGACGCCTTTGGCCTTCCTTCAATTTACACCATCTCTCCTTTATTGTGATTGTTTCCTTTTAGCTGTATATAATTTGCAACAACTGCATATCTTTGCATACTTGGCATATATTAGACCAACCTCAACCAATATCCATAGTTTTAACATGGTCTTGTTAGGACCCTATAATTTATAGGGAAATCAATATTCCGACTGATATCTATTTCAGGCATAAAGCAGATTACTCATAAAACTATTGCTCATGACGCATAGTGAAGATGTGAAGGTGTCACAAAGCTCTCAACACATCTCAGCTTTTATCACAGGTTAATTTGTGGATTTTTTCAAAAAGTTGGTTTTTAAGAAATCTTTGGTTTCTTAGGTGTTTTGGGGAAAAAAATTGATTTTGGGAAAATCTACCATTTGTTGCTTAAAAAAATAAATTGTTTATTAAGCCAATTTTGGATTTAATAGTCAACATTATGCTCTCGGGCCAATTTATGGGTTTAATTTTTTGAGGAAAAATTTGGGCCCGAAGGCCACTCTACAATCCTCAAGCCACACACCTGCAGTCATCAACAACACATGTTATTTACCAAAGAAACAACATACACGCCAGAACCCAAGCACCAATGTCAAACACAAGTGGGTATCCTTGGGCTCACTTCATCGACAAACCATGTGAACATTTGCAGATATAAACATCAAAACATGTTTTTGCTCGACTGATGTGGGATATATCCCAAAAAACTAAAAACACAGAGTTACTCTATGCACCCAGGTGTCAACTGAAGTTCATGTGTCAAGGAATGGCAAGGCATTGACAACCAATGTGTGAAGGTTCAGATGTTGATACGCCATTGGTAATGGAGATCATGTGTCAAGGAATGGAAAGGCATTGACAACCAATGTGTGAAGGTTCAAATGTTGATACACCATTTGTAATGGAGATCATGTGCCAAGGTGATTGCACAACTGTCCAAAGCATGTATCAGGTCAAAAAGCGCAACCCAAACACCCTCAATGGTTATGTTTGCTCAATTAAAAACCCATCTCATTGCTTCAGTGAGCAACAATCTTTAGTAACATAATATAGGTCATGGGTGAAAGGGTTTACATAGTATCTGCCTCGTGATGTTCCTTTGGCATTAGTTTCATGCAACCTAGACAATGGATCGACAGTGGATATTGATGAGTTTGACGATGATAATGCTGCAAATGGATCTAGCGGTGTGTTTTCTGAAGAAGGATCTCCTATGAAGGTTTTGTTCAACAAATTACAAAACGTATTGCTTTTGTTAGAATGTTTTCCAGTTATATTTACTCCAACTGCAGCTGATCGTCGCCCTTCTATAAGATCTAGATTTTCAATAGGAGTTGGGAATTCTTCTAGCGAAGGCTTGGATGATGTACATGTAAGTTCATCATGAGGGAAGGGGAAAATTGTTTTGAAATGCCTTGCAGACTAGTCAGGAGGTCAACAGAAAAGAAATATGATTCATAGAAAAGTGCTTAACAAGTCATTAATAATATATCAAGCAATCCAACCTCAAGTTGTAGCAGATGAAGTTGATGGAAAGGTTATTGATTCTCAGGGTCGAACTGTAGGTTTCACCAATACTGTCATTATTATGACTTCTAACATTTATTCTAAGTAGGCTTAATGGTGAACCTGGCACAAAAGCAGGAAGTCTATGACACCATGAAGAAGCTCTATGTGTGGAGCCATGCTTCTGGATCCTTTTCTGCACTTTCTTCCCCTGTAGTTAGAGATTGGTTTCCAAATGTGATAGTGTCAATTGATGACTGGATATTTCCAAAATGTTTGATAATTATTGAACTAAGGCTATTGTTTAGTTCTTTTCGATAGGCAACAATCGAGCACATATCCCAGATTTTAAGGCACATAATTATTGACTGTTAAAGGATTGAAAAGGTCAATGACAATAGTCCCATGTTTGAAGCGATTGGAAAGAGATTTCATTCATTACTCCGAAGAAAAATATCATTATCAAGAGCAATTGGCAAGTGAGAAATCATATCCATATTTTCAAACATTAGTAGACAGTGGATCAAACATCTGATTTTATGGATTAAATCCATAATAATAGGGCAACTAAAGACACATGTGGTAGAACAACAAGTCAAATATTAAATTAAATTCTTATTGAAGACAACAGGTTAGTATTGGAGATCCAAATTCCCAATCAACCATCTAGCATTTCAAGGCATCAGTTATGAATCTATTCCAGAAATTTAAGGGATCGAAGATTGTCTCCACATTTTCAACATTCGAAGAAATAAGTGGCAATTTAGTTTCCATATATCAAGGCACAAAATGGAAAGATACCTGGTAGAGAAAGAGCAGGAAATGCACAGATGGTAGAGCATCTAAAGCTAGTCAATCAACAATTGAACTAATACAGATTCGTGACTTCAATAGTTCTAGATATGTTATGACAAGTGTTACTACAGAAAGAGTTTGTTTCCTAAAACTTAGCAACATATTTTGATTGCAATTATATATTATTTTTTAATAGAGAGGGTAGGGGACTTGAGAGATCCAGGGAGGCCCCTTTTTCTGTATCAGATTTTGTTTGGGGTTCAATAAAGTTGTTCAAAGACTTAATATGAAGTTGATTACCTCACAAATTCATGTGATGCATGTTCCTAGTCTGTTATTTTCCTTATGTGATTGTTATTTCTTTGTATTTTCATCTCTTTAATGTGTTTATCTTCAACATGTTGAGATGAGATAAGATGAAATAGAATTGATTTTGTATGACACTCTTTTTCATAAGTGCTTAGGATGCTTGTCATCCTTTCCCTCTCTAAAACTGCTATTAGATTCATCTTGTATGCCTAATTGTAGTGGATTTTTCTTCTCATTCGACCTACAACTACAACAACAAACCTTATGTCTAAGAAAGGTGCATCTATATTACCTATGAGGTCTTCCTACTTCACAACCAATTATTGTCATCCTCTTTGACTCCAATGCCCAATGTCCCTCTTTTGTTGTCCCAACCCAAACATTTAAAAAACCAAACCCAAATCTATCATAACTAGCCTAAAATCTATTACAAACAAAGCTAGATCAGACAGAGAGAGCCCTCTCTGAGTCTTGGAGGGATAGATCTAGGAATCAAATTGGTTTGATGTTACCTCAGTGATTGCCTCCTCAGCCTTGGGAAAATTACAGAGTTCTAACTTAGTGGAGACCATACCAGGGACGATCTTTGAGGTTCTCTAGAAAAATATATCAGGTTCAGATTCGACTTCTGATGGTGAACAAAATCCAAACACAGGAAGGATGTATCATTCACCTAATGACTCCATTGAATGCAGAATTTAGAAATAAAGATTCACTAGCGACTCCACTGGCTCAAGATGGGATCCATTGCAAAAATGTATGCTCCTTTAAAACAAGATCACATTCCAGGATTTCAAAATCAAATGCCTAAGGTAAATTGGCAAAGATATTTGCCTATGTTTAAAGATGAAGATGGTGATGATGCTACACTTCATTTAATAAGATTTCATATGCATACACACACGCTGAAAGTTCGATTTCCTAAATATTGTCTCTTGAATATGTTCATGGCTTCTCTTGAAGGAAAAGCACAGTCTTGGTATGAAGGTTTGCCAATTGCAAGTATTCATTCTCTTAGAGTTTTTCATTCAACATTTTTTGAAGAATACAAAGAGTCTCATCCTTATTTGATTTTGGTTATTGTTGTGATCACTTTGAAATTTTTATTCAAGATCTAGAAAATGCCTATGGCGATGAAGATTTTATGGACGATGAACTCTTCGATTCTTTGAATGAAAACCCTTTTCACCACCATGAGAAGATCATGGATTCTACCCTGGATGAGAGTGAAACTGAAAATAATCCTAATGATGACAATTATCTTACACCCTCTGAAATAGATGATAATTTGCACCAGTCTATCCATTCGTTTAATAAACAAGACATATATGAGGATGGTCATTTTGGTTGTCCTTTATTCCTTGATGGAGATCAAAATTCAGATCTTATTTTCATAGACACTTAAGAGAGTAATGTTTCATCCATTCAGTTCAACAATAGTGTACACCGGGTTTGTTTCTTTGAGCCTGATGAACATTTTCAGCAGTTTTCAAATGATCGAGATAGGGATGAGGAAAATGGATCAGTTTTTTCTTCACATCCTTCATTTTCCCTGTGTTCATCTCATGAATAAGAGAAAATTGTTTTAGATTCCTTGGATGAAAGAGAATGGGACCAAGAAAGAGAAATGCCAATTCTTGATCTTGAAAATGAAACTCACCAAGCCAATGTTAACTGCTATAAAACTCAGTTTTCTCCTCTATCTGAAGATGAAATAGATCAGCTCTTGAATATTCATGTTACAGCCCAAGCTAATGAAGTTTTGCAACTCTTACAGTGTTCACACAGTCAAGAATGTGTCAGTGAAATTTCTTCCATTATTGAAAATGAAAATATGGGTTTAAATGATGATAATCATGAGATTGATGAAACTATACAGGAATTTGTTGTGAGTAAGCCAATTTGTGATGATAATTTCCTACAAAGAGATCAGCTAATAAGGACTGTTTTCTTTCGTGAAGAGGATAGGGTTGTCATGTTTAATAATATTGAAGAATGTTTTCTGTTCAAAGATGATATAGACTATGAATTGGAAGAGTATGAGTCTAGGATAGACAGTATGCCAGAGATAGAGTCAGAGTTGCTCACACTTGAGGAATTTACAACCAACACTCATGTAGCAGAAAGTCATACTACCCTATGCCTTCCTATGGATCAAAAACCAAATGTTCTTTCATATTAGAATGAAGGGTGTACTTGTATTTTTGTTGGATCTCGAGACAAGGTAACTTTTCAAATTAATGAAGGTCCTTACATTGATGTGTTGCAGTCAATAGGGATGATGTATTTTCTTAAATTTATGGATCATGAGGAGTCATGATCCCAAATCAACACATATGAAACTAAAAGATTCTCTTGAATGCACCCAAGTATTCTTCCTTCATTAGTAACCAGGGTGCCAACACTCATGGCCACCCAAATTTTCTTTAACAACTACACAATTCAAGTGGAGAATTGGAAGGTCCTCCTTCCTCAATGTAAAATCCATTGTCTTCCCTCTTATGCAAACATGCATTTCCTCAATGCATTCCATGGAATGTGCTAACTATGAGCACCTTTATTCCCAATCTCCCTAGATTGGTCATTGTACCCATGGTACTCCTTACTCATGCATTTTCTTGCAAGGATTATAACTCATCCTTGACTGGCATATACTTCCTCTCTCTATTATTTAGATTCTTGTTTTCTGAATCTTACCCTGCTTCGGTAGCAATGGCATTCAATAGCCACTCAAAATTATTTTCATATCAGTAATAAATTAAAATACTTCAGAGGGGATTCTTACCAAATTCCCCCATACCTTATGCCACACATGCATGGAAATTTTTATACATGTTATGTTTGTGAGCACCCTTTTTCTGATTTTTTTACCTCATCAGTAGTGCTCCATGGGGATCCCAAAGTCCCTTCAACAATATTTCAACAACAACCTTCTTGCATTTATCCTTTACCATAGGTTATATACCATTGGAAGTTGTCCTTTCTCAACAACTTCAATCATTTCTTGCATTAGTAAATCAATCTCTCATACCAAATAAATACAATAAACAACAATGAAGGAGTCAAGGAACGCTTCCCTTGTCCAACTCCTTCTACACATCCCTAGATTTCTAGTCCAACTGAGTTATTTTCCAGGGCCTCATTTCCTTTACTTATCATGGCTTAACCAAGCCTATTGATTCAAACATACTCATTGGTTTATTTTCCTTTTACCAGTTGCACTTGTTTTCACAGTTTATATTTTAAGGACTATAACTCTATTAAGAAATTCAGATTTTTCAAAGTGAGAAAAGTATTCCCCATTTTCCCTTCTTTGCTTCTGCAATATATATATATCCCTCTTGGGATCTTCCTGCTCTTTTGCTTGAGCAGTCTTGGTTAGGCTCAACCTAACCTTTTGGATACATCAGAATGCTCCAATAGAATAATTTTTGTTCATAATGAATCATGAACCTGTGGATTTTGCACATTACCATTCAGTTATCAAAATGGTAAACATTCATTTGTTAGTCTTCCACTCATGCATTATNATATTCTTGCAACCCACTGCTCAATTCTCAATAGTCATTAAGGTTGTGATTCTATTCTCCCGACAAAGTCTTTACACAGTTCCTCCATAGGGAACTCTTTCAGCATGCAACTTCCTTATTGCATATCCATCACTATCTGTGATGGCCTCAACCTTGAGTCATCTTCAACTTTATCATTTCATTTGTTTACCAAACATTCCACAAGGAATATAAACATGCATCTTTGTCATGTATCCAGATTATTTATCCATGCATGTTCCTTGTTTTGTTAACTTACATCCACGATGCACTTAACCCCATGCATAATCATGTTTCCTTTTATCATGACAACATAGAGTCCTTGCTCATTTACTCTTACATCATACATGTGCATCACTTGCACATTTAATATCAGTCTTCATATCAAACAATCTTATAATGCATTAAATCGATGTACTCAAGCATATACAAACATAGCTAAACATTCATCATGCAAGCTCATTTCTTGCACCTTTTCCATGTCATTCATACATATGGACATATCATACTTCCAAATCCTTCTCCCAAGGATATTACTGCCATTTTTATGACAAGTCTCATAGAGATACTCAACATTGAGCTTCCCTCTCTGTTGAGAGCTTGTAGTCATTCACATGATATCCATATGGCAAGTTTAATAGACATAATCATAACTATGTTTCCCTTTCTACACGATAACAACTAGCAAGAAAATACTCTTGCCTCAACTGCTATAAAATCATTTCCCAACTCATAAATACATTCTGTGAAATTTTAACCATGCCCAGGGTAAAAAAACAACCAATCTATCTTCCAACTAGTCTCGATCAGTAGACCTTTCAGTCAAAGGAATCATTTTCTAAATTCCCCCTCACTACGATTTAAGTATACCAATCCATACCTTATATGGATACCATCCACCTCTGGATGTCAACTTAACCCATTGGTCATCTAGAAATTCCCCAACACTTTATTTACTACATTCATGATCAACATTTCATTAATCCTTCTACCTTATCCTCATAAGGCACTATGTACTCAACATCATCAACCTTTTACTTATGTTGCCATAGTCAGATCATCACTAACCATATGATCTATGAAATCACCATATTTTACATTCAATGACAGACTATAATAAGTATATACACATTTTATATGCATGCTCTATCTTTGCGATATTCATTTAGTCATATATTTGTGCACCAATCATTGTATCGATGTTTGCAGTGTAGACAGGTTCCACTTACTTACCTCTTGCATTTTCATGCATAGAACTACCCTTAGTTAATAGGGATTTACACTGCTTTAGCACAACCAAAATATTTTGAACTTTCTCATGTCATTTCACTTCTTCGATGAGGTTCATTCTCAGTCCACATGACTTCTTTTTATTTTACAAAGAGGGATTACCCTAGTAGGAAGTCTTTTTTTTTTCCAGTTATGATAGGTCAAGTAGGTTGATCTCACCTACTTCCATAATGCCTCTAGACACTCCTAATGACAAATCCTTCATTTAATCAACACTTTTAAATAATAGAGGCTTCATAATCCAACTTTTTAGGAAATTCCTGCCACCTAATCAGTCCATTCTCCCTCTGGACTCAAGTATTACTTAAAACAAGTTTATGCCATTTGAATCTAGGTTTTATTATTAATTCCCCACTGTAAGAAAAATCCCACTTTTGATCCAGGTGAATATCGGTGGCAACCCACCTATTCCAACTGGCTCAAAACAATCTTTTGGAAATTTACTATTTTTAGCAGGTTTTCGGTTCCTAAACTTCTGGGGCCATTTTGAAGGCCTAAATTAAGTTTTGTTTTGGGATAGAGCATCTAAAAGATAGCCAAAGGCTCTGATTGAGCCCCAAAAATTAATCTCCTCGACGATACCTTTCCAATGAGTTATTGTGTGCCCCAAATGAAGATCATATTCCAAAATTACACCCCCGGGAAGTTGGTACACCAAACTACCCAAAATGGGGTCCACAAAATTGTTGGTTTTTCATCTTCCGGGGTTAGGGTTTTGGATTTTTATTTATGTTAAAAACGCCTTTAGAGCCTCATTGTAATCATGTTCTTGTGAATGTGAGTAGTTGTCACATCTCTTCTCAAAGATAAGCTTCCACCATTCTAGCGAGTCTTTCACTCTATATTTCTACAGTTTTGTACATTTCGCTCATTAATAGAAATTGTGTTACTGTATATATGTGTTCATGGTTGCATCTCTGATATATTTATGTTATATTATTGGATATATGAGATATCTTTGTGCATTTATTTATTATATCCTGATCTCATTTCATGCCGAAAATAATTTGGATCAGTGGTATCAGAGTAGGCTGCTCTTGATTGTTTTTTTCAGTGCATGTTCTCAATGAGGTCCGAGTATAGAAAGTTGGGTCTCGAGCTTGTCTCTCTTGAGTAAAATTGTTCTCGCACACCCAAGAAACCCTCCATGGTGGAAGAAAATAAAAACGACAGAGTAGACGATTCTATTAATATGTTTCTTGAGCAAGCTCTCACGTGACAGAGAGACGAAATGATGAAGAATTTTGACCACATCCTTCAATGCCTGCCGATAATAGGATCGTCTTCATAAAGAGGCCACTTTGGAGGCACCTCACCTTTTAAGGTACAAGTTAATTTTGATATTCCTGTATTTGAAGGACAGATAGATGCGGATGCCCTAGAAAAATGGTTAAATATGATAAAAGGTTATTTCTTTGTTCACAATTTCTCCTACAGGGAAAATATCACCTTCTCACACCTTGAGGCTCTCCCTCATGTCAAACATTGGTGGGAAACTTACTGGGAGTGAAGTCCCACAAAGGAGTCTGGAATATATGGGGTCGAGCCCACTTGGGATTTTTTTATGGATGCGGTTAAGGAACAATATTACCCTGTTGGTAACTATGATGACCAGTACATGAGATGGACCACGTTGTGTCAAGAGAGGGGCTAAGAAGTGCCAGAGTTCACCAACACCTTCCATACCTTGCGCACCAAGATGGGTATCAAATATTCTAAGCGGCATTTTGTTTTGAAATACCATGGGGCTCTACACAGGTACATCCAAATTGAAATGGAGTTTCTGGACATTTCATCGTTGGGAGTTGCTTACTGATATGCTGTCAAAATCAAGAATAAATTTAAGCACCAGAACAAACGGGATTTTACGTTTGAAAACATGCAACAATCAAAGCATGATAAATATGGCCCTAACAAACAACCTTTTGAAAACCAGTCCAATCCATAGGAAAAGAAGGGTAACAAAAAGACAAAGAAGGACACTAGAAAGTTGTGTGATTTTCACAAAATCCCCTAGCACAACACTGATGAATGTCGCTCAAAATAGTCATTGGTGGCTGATATCAAAGACAAGGAGCTGAACCCTAATTCAAAATCTGATTCATAAAATTCTGGTAGAAGAAAGATCATTGACGCAGACCCCACTGCTACTATCGTGACCACAACAATTCAACCAAAAGAACCAACAGATCTTAAGGAGGGGGGGTTCCTTTTTCATTCATAGATGTGGGTGAAAGGGACTTCGCTACATTTATTTTTGATATCGGAAGCCAAAAGAACCTCACCTCAACAGAGGTCATCAAACAATTGGGATTTTCGACAACACCACACCCACATCCATACAACATCGAGTGGGTTTGCCAGGGACACGATCTCTGTGTCAACCAACAATGTCGATTTTCATACAACATCTATCCTTTCAAGGCTGAGGTATTATGTGATGTTGCCCCACTAGATTTCTGTGATGTTCTCTTGGGCCAACCATATATGTGGAAGCGCCATGGTATCTATGAGTCTCGACCTCGTAGTTTCATTGTTACTCTAGGGGGTCATCTCTACAGGATGCTAGAGATAGTTCTGAATATTGTTCCCCCATAAACACTGCAGCGAGGTAGTATCTCATACTACAAAATTCAACTTCTTCACAATGTGTTCAAAAGGTGCATAGAAGGACACTACAACCACTGCAGCCTTGATCCAAGAACCTTTTATCCAACAGAAGCAGGTTGACAAGTTTACAAAAAATAAAAAATATTCCTTCTGCACAGTCATCTCAGGTCCCGACTGGTTAAAAAGGTCCAACCCTTCCAACCACAGGTTTGTGAAAACCTTCAACAAGCTAAGCAATGCAACTTCTCCAACAAGGCAAACAACTCATCAAGATGTAGATTCAAAAAATGTTTTTCCCTCTCCCCCGAGAACTCAACGTAATGGAGACTAATTTTATTCATAAGGAGGGAGGATTGATCTAGGTGGATATCAGTGGCCACCCACCTATTCCAACAGGCTCAAAACAATCTTTTGGCAATTTACTATTTTTAATAGGTTTTCGGTTCCTAAACTTCTAGGGCCATTTTGAAGGACTAAATGAAGTTTTTTCGGGATCGAGCACCTCAAAAAAACCAAAGGATCTAACTAATCCCAAAAAATTAATCTCCTCGACGATACCTTTCCAACGAGCTATCATGCACCCAAAACAAAGATTGTATGCCAAAGTTACGACCTCAAGAAGTTGATACACCAAACTACCCAAAACGGGGTCCACAAAATTGTTGGCTTTTCATCCTTCGGGGTTAGGGTTTTGGATTTTTCTTTGTGTTAAAAAGGCCTTTAGAGCCTCATTGTAACCATATTCTTGTGAATGTGGGTATTCGTCACATCTCTTCTCATAGATAATCTACCACCATTCTAGCGAGTCTTTCACTCTTTATTTCTACAATTTTGAACATTTCGCTGATTAATAGAAATTGTGTATTACTGTATCTCTGTGTTTATGGTTGCATCTATGATATATTTATGTTATATTATTGGATATTTGAGATATCTCTGTGCATTTATTTATTATATCTCTGCTCTCATTTCGTGCCGAAAATAATACAGATCAAATTTTGTAGGACTGGCTATCATTTCCCAAAAGAAATGATAGGCTTCTTTTGCCACAGCCTAGCATGATTTCGATCTCGTTGGGTAAAATCCTAACTAAATTTTAATCTACATCCTTCTCGTCAAGGAACTTATGCAGATAAAGAATAATCCTTCAAAGGTAGAAACACCTTTCAATAGGCTTCTCTAAATTATGATATATCAGTCCTATGAATAATCTTCTGCCCATCCAAGCCTAGTGTTGTATCCTACTCTGACACCACTTTGTCACACACCCGAACCCTAAGTACCATTTTAAGGGATGGGGTATTAATTTTCTGCTTTCCCTCAACCATCTCAAATCCTCTTCGCGAGGTCTCCATCGTCTTTTGATTGTTTAACGTGTCTTCTCTAATTTCTTAAATGGATGGATGATGTGTCTACCCTAATATCAGAACAAAATATGGATTACAGGATTTTTATGCCATGGGAATGTTTTTCAATGGCTTCAGGTTGGTTCATTAATATCCTCATATTCTTGATTGAAATAAACTTCATTCTCAATAAGAGGGTTATTTACTTCATCCATGGAATCAGAATCAATGTGCATAAGTGTATTTGGCTTGCCTCGGTTATTCTGGCATGGAGTCTAATATTTCATCCCCATGTTGAGTGCTCCACCAAGGGCCATAAGGTGTTGGCCTATGTGACCAGGCTATTTTTCATATGATTCATTCATTACTAACATATCTCGTATATGTTTTCTACAGACCTCTCTTTGTTGTGATCTTTGCTGGCAATTGATAATTGATATTCTCGATCATATATCTAAAATTTGGCTATTTGTCTTAGAGCAAGATGAGTTACAAATTTGTTTGTATTTTGTTATAACTTGTGTCATTTTCTCTCTAGTTCTTTGGTTATTTTTCTAAGTAGGTTTTTCTTTTGCATTGTTGTTACAGGTTTTTTCAATATGAAAAGCATAAATACTAGCATCGAATTGCCAGTGTCTATGTGCACTAGGAAACCCTGCAAAAGACTAGAGCAAATGCACCCTTTGCAGGAGCATTCAACACTTATAAGACAAAATGTATGTAGTATTTTCTAATTATGCATGACCCTCATTGATGTTATCTCTATCAAGTTTAGGAATTATGGACACATATGTGTTTTAAAATCGATATGTAGGACACATTACTTTGTATTTGGGATTTATAGCTTATGGATATATTTGTGTTTTTGGATTGATATAAGACATGTTCATGTCATTCTCACTGGCAAGTTCCTTTTAATTTTCAATATGTCACATTCTCTTATGTTGACAGTCTTTGTCCCATAGAATATTAAAGGTTTTATTGTATCATTATCATGGAAATTTGAAAATTAGATTCCAAGAAACTAACGACCCAGATATTTTGTCCTCTAGAAGACCTTTCTAGTGACTATAATATGAGCAAATTTGGACTTCGAGGCTAAACGCTACTATACTTTTGAAGTTGGCAGTTTGTTATCTTTCAACCAATTTGTTCCCATTGTTGAACTGAACTAGAAATTTATTTTCCCATCATAGCATTCTCATATGTTCCTCCTCCCACATGAAAATAATTTTTTAACTCTTTCATATATATATTTACCAATAAACACTGTGAGCAAGAACCAAAGCATCCAAGCCACTTGCATTAAAAATTCACTAAGAGGACTTTGCAATTGCATTTTCTTTCCTCTAAATAAACACAACTCATTTCCTGTGTTACATCCATTTGAAGAAGTTGATCAGTTGTCCAAATTGGCCCTCCATCATGCCCTTTAATCATTGCTAGCTCAAGCAAGGGTCCAAAGGTCCTCATTGACACCATTCCATTGATACAAGCAAGGTCGGTATGAAATCAGCCTCAATGCACTCCACTTGAATTTCATTGAAGAGTTCCAAGGCTTTGTTAGGATATCCATTCTAATAATGTTGTTGGTAGAATTAAGTATTCCAAAGTTTTTCTAGCCTTCTAGAACCATATCTTAGAAAACTTGCATTCCTACCATTGTAATTACATCAGGTATGCACAATAGCATACACCGTGGAAGCATTAGAGAAATCCACAATGGAATTGTTACATGAGTTATATCTAAGAGTTTGTTAACCTCCAAAAGTCTCTCTAGGCTGTGAATTGAGAGAGCCTGGTAACTAACTCAAATGCTCAATAAAGGGTATAAATTGGATCGAGTTGGATGACTTGATATGATTTCATTCACTCAAAACACACATGGATACACTCAAACATAAAAGGTTTTCAACTATACTTGTTCAGAAAGTTTTATCTAGAAGTAAATGGACGAAGAATACTCATCATACTAGCAGAAACACACACAATTGCATATATGGATGGTTAGCTATAATAGGCAGAATAACATGTGAGTCCAGTCTGTGACTTAATCTCTCGTTGATATATCATCAAAACTGATGGCTAGCCTGGAAATCTTAAAAGGGTTAGTGGATGTCCCCTAATTCCTTTACGTAGTTGAGTTCTGCACCAATAGGTGCTACCTTGCACCAGCAAGCAATGGGTGCACGGAGAGGAATTTGATAGGAATAAAAGGGCAAACAGAACTATTGGATCCCAATCATTTACACTAACAATCATGCAATTCAAACATATGGGATATTTCCATGGTCAACAATAGAAGAGTTGTAACCATTAAGTGGCCACAACAAAAAATGGAAACATATCCTTAAACTTACAAAACCTTTTATGGTTTATGTTTGATTATTTGATATGTTGATATCTGCAAATTTCTTTGTTAGTCTGTTATTTTTTGCAATATATCTTTAAGCTGTTATATTTACAATGTATAGTTAAGTTGTTAGTTTTTGAAGATATAAGTATCAATGTATTACACCATCAACCAAAAAACATGAATATATGTTATAAACCATTGTAAGACCAAATAGCTAATCCACATAACTAGCTCGGTTATAGTTCAATCCACAGATTGAGTTGGCATCTCTGGAACCATTTAATTTGTAGTAGCATTTTGAGTTTCATGTAGATATTTTCATCTGCATTCATTCCCACCGTAAGGGTTCATCACAACCTTTAAAGTGAGTGGCGATGTGCCACAAGAGGGAGCAACATGAGAAAGCTTTAGCCATTTTAAGTAATAATTTTCTGGTGGTACAACCACACATTTAGGATTGGTCTATAGGACAAACGTAGTAATAGAACTAACATAGTCCAAACTAGTTGGTCATATTATATAAGATATTCGTGTTTTATTTTCAATCTCTCATATAGGAATAAGCGCAAAGATTGACTGTGTTTATGTTAGTGCCCTGCCTTAACCTCACTACTTTGGGATACTTAGGAGTTAGTCAATTACTGTATGATGCCATCTTATTTGAATAATGCCCATTAGATAGTTGATGCATGGTTACTCAATGTAAAAGGGTCGAGACGACCCTTCGTTGTATCTGGAAGGTGAAGCTTCAGGAATTAGTTTATGTTAGAGTTTAGCAAGATCGACACTATCATCTCTTAAGAGTGAGACACATCAATGTATGAGAGAAGAAAATGCCAAAGTATCAATTGAAAATGAGCTTAAGGGATAGGTAACTTAGACAACAATTGCCCATTAAAGAGTGCTTGGAACATGGAATGTGTGTGTTGTTTCAAATTAAGATAACATGAGTGCCCAAGCAATGTATCATTCACCACATATCATTCGTCATCATTTAGAACCATTGTCATCCCAAGATTTATATGCTAAAGTTGACCAACAAAGTTTCAATGAGAGAAGATTGTAGTGCTCTTATAAAACCAGGATTTACTTTGATCAATGATAAGGAAACAACTTTGTACCAAGCATTACTATCAACATTCAAAGATTTTATCCCAATGACCTTGCAATCAAAAACAATATATGCGGTGTTGTATTAAAACCACAAGGGCAACAAAGTTGCATCAATCCAATGAATATTGTCAACCAAATGAAGATGGCAGATCTAAGTATATGAGACAGTAAAGAGCACTTAAACCACATATATATTCCCAACAAGTGTTGTTGTAATATAAGTTTCCAGATTGTGTAATCAAAACAACAGATAGACCATGATCAGATTGCAATGTTAAACCACTTCAGAACAATGACCTTTCTTATGAGTTTAATACCACATGCGACAGAAAGAGAAAATGTTGTGAAAGGATAGCAATTAAGTCAATGTACCAGTGACCAAAAGCATTATCAAGTTCATATTAAAATCAAAGACAAGTCCTATGTGTTTGTCATTCAATTTGTGTGCTCAACACCATGAAATATCATTGGTTATTTATCCACATATAATGACAACATTTAGTGTTCTTTAACCCATAGAATTAAGACAATATTTAATGTGTGTTTGCACCATAAGATACAGTCAAAGGAAAGTCACAACTGATGATCACAAACTGGAGGAATAAACTATCCACAAGGTGCAAGAAGGTAACAAGATTTACCACATACTTAAGCACATACCATTAGCATTTAAATGAAACCAAAATTCTGCAGTGTTAGACAATGTATAACCCTCAAAACAACAATTAGAAAAAGGTAACATTTTTCTCTCTAAGTGAGGTCGTTGGACCTTTTCTTGCACTGATTTTTTCTTATGGAATGTTTAGAGCAGAAACACATCAAACGACGCAAGGACAAACATTATATCGTTACCCAAATTATGAACTTTGGTTTCTACAGTGAACAAAACCCCTTGAACAGTGACCCAAAAGAAATGATGATTTTGATGTTTGATGAGGATGTTGGGCCTCCTTTAGCATCGGTCCATTCTTAGAAACAATGTATAACAATAAAGTAATGCAACATTGTAAATAATATTATGAACCAAGCTAGGAATGTATTCAGAGTTATGAACTAGAGAAGGAAACAAATAAAGACCAGCTAGAGACCAAGTGTTTCACTTATTTCTTAATCGTTTCACTAGATGTGAGCACATATATACCAAGAAGATGCATCAACGTTGCAAGAATTAGGTGACGAATGATCTAGTCAAGAAATATAGCACATGTTCAAAGCATTCCACCAAGGCAACCACAACAATAATCATATTCAAAGGCAACTTAATGAGATTAGGGTTAGATCCAAAGTAATAGGCAATGAAATTAGATCTAAAACCCTTTGTAAATGCCAACAATAAAAACATTCTATGAAGAACAAGATAGCATGTGAGATCCAAGCATTTATAAAATATACCAATGAATGAGTATTTAGATCCAAATCAATCTAGATTAAAGATAAAAACATAGTCAAACCCTAGATTGCCAAGAAACAAAAAAAAACAGAAGGGGGAAAAGACAAATTTTGGTTTTCTTGTGATTGGAGAAGAAGATAGAGCAATGCCTTAGGAAGCGCTATGGGGTCACTGCACAGATCTAACTGAAGCTTAGGGTTTTAAGATAAGATGATGTTGGAGGTAGCTAAAGACGATTAACTATCAAGCAATGGAAAACAAGGTTCTTTAAGTTTGGATGGGGAGATTGATTCACTAGGTAGCCTCTCCAAGTACTACTAAGGTGATCTCAAAGCATGGCCCTTTGCAATAAGGAAGAGCCCCTAGAGATCCTAACTCAATGCAAATTTTGTACTCATGAAACTACCTGACACCATGCATCTTGCCTTACAAGTTAGACCTATCTATTGGTATCATATGTTATGTGTCCATTTCTGCACATGTTTGATAGATCTGAGAGAGAATTTCTTGTTCTGGAACTTATATTCATCAGCTCAATGTTTTTTGTTCCTGCTTTAAGCAAAGACACGTACTTATGTTGCTAAGTTAAACCTTATCTTATATATTCCTATTTTTCATTCTCGCTATTCTATGTGTTCAAAATTTTAGGTTGGATGTATACATATCCATGTAACCAGATTCCTTTTTAAAAAGAAATTTCTTTGTTGTAATGTGTTGTAATGGATATTTAAATTTTATACAGGGACTGTCACCAAGTAGTTCTTGTTTGTAATAGGAAGGTTATTAATTCACCTTCATTTATTGATCATTGAGTCTTTAATTGTTTAATCAAATAGTGAAGGTTGTTGATTTGACCTTTTTCAAATATGATCAACTCATGGGAAACACTTGGGATTTATAAACAGTATGCTTGTAGGTCAGTCTGGCACATGCCCACTAGACAATTTTAACTTTTGTCCTTATAATTCATGCATATTCATTTTGGACTATGCTTTGGGCTATTGCTGCCTCCATCAAGTTTTGAACCAAAAGCCATTCTCTTTGTCTCTCTCTAACACACAAATATAGCAAAAGCATTGGCAATGCTCTCTCACGCATATATATATCTATGGCATTGACAATGGGCTCTCTCTCTCAGAGATATAGGCTATAGCAATGGAAATGACAAGGCACAAACACCTATATATATTTATTTATTTTTAAAGGGAAAAAAGAAAGAGAAGACACACAGAGTAAAATGCCATCGACATCAAATGTCATGCCCATTATCAAAGAGTATTGGTATTGGCATTATATGTGAAACCCACCAAGGCACACAACAAATAAAATGTTTTGAAATCCAGTACAACAAATTATTAGTAAAAAATTAATCATTCTACTTGCCTGGTTTAAAACAAGTAGGAGATCCCCGTCTATGGATAATCTTTCCTTAACCTCCTCAAGTTTGCTAGTCAACTTAATGGTTACAACTCTAAAATGGTTACAACTCTTATATCGTTGACCATGGATATATCTCATATGTTTGAATTCAATGATTGTAACTGTAAATGATTGGGATCCAATAGTTCTGTTTTCCCTTTTATTCCTATCAAATTCCTCTCCATGCACCCATTGCTTGCTGGTGCAAGGTAGCACCTATTGGTGTAGAACTCAGCTACGTAAAAGCATAAGGGGACATCCACTAACCCTTTTAAGATTTTTCAGGCTAGCCATCAATGAGGCATATTTTTAGGCTGTGACTTAATCTCTCGCTGATATATCATCAAAACTAATAGAGGGATATGCAAGAGTGTACAATACATTTTGATTCAGTATCTCTATAATACATTTTGATTTTAATGAAATCAAATGGCTTAATGAGAGAACTACAATTTATGGTTCTAAATTCTAAACTTTTATTTTATGTGTATTGAATATCCTAATTTCTTATGTGTTTGATCATCATTTGACATGAACATTGTTGTAGTAACTTCTTGTATCAATATTTTGTAAATGTTCTAATTTCTAAGAAGGACCTTTATGTCCATATTTCATTTTCATATATGTAATTTGTAATTATATATATAAAATGTGTCCTTGTATCCTATTTTGGAGGTCTAACTATCGACCCTGATTACGGGACCTAACCCCAAGGGGGAACAAGAGATTCAAACGCATGACCTCTTTCATTGGGGATAGCTTCATGTCTGGCTAAATTATATTATTAGAAAGAGGCCATGAGTTTCCTTAAGAGTGGTTGTCAACAATGTTATTTGACAATAATTTTTGGTAGTCAAGCGAGCCACCGATCCATGTTTATTGAAAATTTCTCTGGGAACACAAATATTGTTTCAAGTATCAATGAATTTGTGACAATTTCATAATCCCCTTATTCCAATTGTTGTTCTTCGCACCTGCACCATTCATGTCAATCAAATCCCAAGCTATCATAGGGAGAGTAGGAGATTGGTGTTTGCTTGAATATGGCACTTATATTAGAGTCTATGGGGCCATAAAAGCTCTTTATTATTCCAGAAACAAGCTTCCCAAATTATGGAACAACTAGAAAAGAACCCAGCCAAGAACATGGAATTCATTAGGATACGGGAAGGTATGAATGAGTTAAATAAATGGATAGAAGACAACTCAAACGCCCTTGCACTTCTAGTGAGAATGATCATTTGGAAGAGTGAACTGAACTGCATGGATCTTGCCAACTACCAACAAGCAGGGGAGAATCTAGAAAAGGACTTAAATAATTCACACGACATATGCACCAAACTTCACAAAGCAATCATGATTCTATCCATCAAATTTCAGCTACCCCACATTAGTGAATTGGGCCAACTTAATTCAGATGAACATGTACACATAGAGCTAGAGGAGAATATGTAGGCCAGGGAAATAATCATCAAAACTACACAGAGGGTAACTAGTGCTTTGATGGACGAGCACCTTGTGAAGCCAACAAGATCTCAAATCACGATTCAAGCCTTCTTGGCTAACTTAAAAAGAGATACAAAAACCCATTTTCAAAATCTAACAACCCATGAAATCATGTTAGAATCCCTACAATATTGTAGAATTGTATCAATCTCAGTGGATCACGAAATATGGGTAGCCTATATCAAAGAAAAAGAAAAAGGAGAATCTTAAATCAAATTTGAATTTGATAATTGCATATTGTAAGTCATTCTTAAAAAATAAAAAATAAATGTAAATAGGGAAGGTGAAGAGTCTTGTAATTGTTACTTGGGAATCCAACAAGTTCTGAGAAGGGGTTCTTCAACCAAAGAACACACATTTTGAAGGGGCTCTTCAAATTTGCAATTTTTTTAGAACCATTTTTCTGAAAGTAATAGTGAGAAGCCCTCAGGGCCATTTTGACAGAGAGAAACACATTTTTTCTTGTAGCTATTCGGTTGTGAACTACTTCTAGCTCATGTCCAATTATTAAAAATAGTTGTAAGATTATATTTTTTCATGAAAAGACTTTTCTTGCATGAATGTATGTCCTTTTACAATATTTTTTACTCTCTCTTATTAATGTTATGAGATGATGAATAGGTGGGCATAAATGAGTTAATGCAATATAATTTTTATTTTCTTGTATTTGTTAATGTATTTGTTAACAATGTTTATCCTTTTAAAAGCTATCTGAGTAAAGAATTGTATGCAGGGATTGTTGGCATTCCTATCTGTTTGTTCATTAGATTTGTTTCTCCTAGCTAGGATAGGATAGAGTATATTTTGTTTTTTCATCTAGCGTATATTGCATCTGCATATATGTGTATTCCCTCATTCCATTAATTATTCATTCAACCCTCACACTAGTAATGGTAGTCGAGCCAAAATCTGGAAGGGACTCCTAATCCAAACAATGTGAAGTCGAATTGGTACCTCATACTGAGGAGATCCCTTGTCTGCTGGAGGACACTTTTCCCACGTCAAAAATGTCATAATGGTTTTTAATGTGTTACTCTGTCTTTGTAAATTATTTATAAAGTCTAGAAGGCTAAGATGGATGTAGCTCATTTTCTACAACTTTTGGATTAAATGGGATGAACCCCATAAAATATGTGGATTCTTGGTTGATCTTCACATGAACCAATTGTATCATATAGTGATGTTGCAAATTATGGCAATGTTTTCCTTGTAACTCTCCTCCTAGCCTTATATTTGCAAAGTTTCTTATGGTGACATCAATGATCTTAATTACAAAAAGGTCCTCATAGAAAGAAAATGATGGATGGAAATAAATCTGCATAAAAGCCAAATCTATCAACTTATAAATAAAGTGAGTATCAACATTAATAATGATAAATATGAACCTCACACCTCAAGAACCCCTTGACATTGTGTTTACAAATTTTGTAATATAATAATAATAATAATAATCTAATTTTAAGGTCACAGCCAAGCTAGACACCAAATTAGTGTATGAGACCCCCTTGTTTGTGGGACAAGGGACCCCCTTCGAGCAATGATTTGACTGCTAAAGTCTACAAAGGTATGCATACCCTACCCCCCTCTGGATTTGAACTTGTAACCTCTTAGGAGGAAACACGTGTTCTTAACCATGAAACCCACTCAAACTATATACTTTTGATTTTTTTACTATAAGAGAAGATAATTTTAAATAAAATTTGTATTTTCATGATAATAAATTGATTAATTAAATTATAAAAACTATTTTAAAACATCAAACACAATATACATGTGTTTTTAAAACATAATATACATATATACACTAATGATCAAATAAATTAATAAACAATAATTCCATTGAACAATAAACAATAAATTTTCTGAGGCCCGATGAAAAATTACACATATAAATACTAAGTAAAAATATTTGGTTGTAATGATTATTGACTTAGCTGCACAAATTCCAAATTGATCCCCTCACGTTGATATAATCTCTCCCACCTGACCTATACTTCATTCATCATTGTTTGTGTCTCTAAAAGCCTATCTAGGAACTTGGAGTTCTATAGATGAATTTTAAGGCAATCCTTAAGAATATTGAGCTCCAAATCTTCCCATCTTAGATCAATATTGTTGTCATTTCCCTACACTCCTTCGTTGGCAAGTATGTTTCCTAGTATGTTTGTCATTCTTTGATAATGGGATGGAACGATTATAAGAATGTTCCTTATGGCTAAGGGAGTAGAATCTACACCCACAAATAAGCACTAGTTCTTAGAGATCTTCTCAAGGTGGGTCCCATTTAAACCCTAGCCATTGCATTGACTATAAATTGTGAGCTAACTTCTACAACAAGCTTTCCAAAGTTGTTATGATTAATACCAATCTAAAGGAATTTTCCCTAAAGACTAAAGCTCTTTTTAGTTGTTAGAACCATAGCCTAAGAATCATGTATATACTCGAAGAATATATCCCATTGTATTACTCAAGACTCCCCTAATCGTGATAGGTATGGGGTTTCCTTTGGAGGCTCAATCAAAACACAACACTACAAATCTTGTTGAAGGTTGCTTCCAAGCCACTAGAAAAGTAATTATTGAGTTGGAATTCTTCTCCCTGCTTGGTAAGGATCTCATGTCAATGTCCCAAAATTAGAGGATCCTTCACTCACAATTTGGAGAAATTTTGTCCTCTACCTAACATATCGATGTATGTATTGCTTCACACATGTTTTCTATGGTGGTCCAAATCTACATTTTCTGCCTCTTTTAATCCTTAAGATGTGATGGTTTTGATATTTCCATATCAATCATAAGAGAAACCCTAGATAAAGGATTCACATTCTATTTAAAACATAACTCTCAAAAGGTTCTTGACTTTAATCTTCCAGAGTGGCTATGTTATCTATCATATTGTTTGAATTATTTCCCTCCTTTATCTCATATATTGACACCAATTTTGCATTATTTAAACTATTTATTTTCTCTCTCCTCATCTTGTTCACAAATATAACAAATGAATGGGCCCTTGAAGCCTCTCCTCCTTAGTTTGTCCCAATTTTGGACCTTCTTTCATGAAAGTAACCAAAGAAATAGTGCAAGGAACAAAAGAAATAATGCAATATTTGGCCACAATCAAGGGTTCCAAATGTGTTTTTATATCTTACTTGGATATTCTTCATGGGAATTTAGTATTTTACCAAGTAAGATCCCCCCCTTGGTTCCATGTCTATGGATGTTTGCACCTTCCCTGAAATGATTTTTTTTTTTAACTTTTAGACTAGAAGACCACATGGTGTATCATATGCTCGAGTGATTTCTTCCAACCAAGATTTCATAGGTTTCCAAGTTCTCCATTTAATGGAAATGCTTTCCCTTAGCTCCTCCAAATGATCATCCCAATAGTTATCAACATTGCTCTAGTTATTGATGGAGAAGATCTCTCTGGTTATTATGGACTTTGGTTGCTCACTCCTTTCATTGTTCTTTTGCTAGGAATATTCCTAGAATAGGATTGGTATCCCCACCCTTACCTCCCAAATTATGTGATGCTAGACCAAATTCTCTATTCCTCCAAGCAATGTTCCAAACTAGATAACCTCTTATGGTGTCTCTTGTTGATTAAGGTTGGTTGTCATTGATGTCAACACCTTGAAGAAAGCCCCATAGCACAAAGGTTTGGGTAATGGACCCAATATTATTTGATGTAAATATGACTCATTATTGTTTTTTCATGGTTGATAAGAAGTAAATATGGATGAACTCCAAAGTGGTCCCCTTATGGTGAAAGCCCTCACGGGAAGACACTTTGTGGAGTAAGAGAACCCATGCTTAATTATGGAATAATGAGATGAAGGAAGGTGAATTTGTCAAGGCACATATCCTAGATGGATATTTCTTGTCATGTAATTTCCGGTGGTATGTGGAACGTCACATAATTCCTCACGGTTAGAGAGTTATGGCCATGAGAAGTTGGTGACCCTGGGTTTGGGTAATGGACCCAAGTTTGTTTGATGGGTAACAGTATGAGTTATGATATATTTTCAGATAATACTATTCTATATGGATAGTACATTTCATTCCATTTCTGGTGGTATATAGAACGTCACATAACTCCTCACGGTTTGAGAGTTATGGCCTTACGAAGTTGGAGGACCCTCATATGTCATCTAGAAGCCCCAAAAGGTCAAAGTACTCAAT